>JASPKZ010000351.1:0-2500 GCA_030220185.1 Diploptera punctata | reverse complement strand
ATATAATATATTAATCGTCATCATCATCGTCATCATCATCAACGGCTCGACAGCCCCATGTGGGCCTTGGCCGCCTTCAAGAAGCTTATTCCAGACTTCCCTGTTCTGAGCTTCGTGAAAAGTTCCGTCCGGCATACTGTGCTTCTTCTTGATTCGTAACGATTATAGTTTTACGGGATAGGGGTGTAAACCCTATGCCCACCTCCCAGCTACCTGGAGGACCGACGTTTTCTGTGAGGGTTGTGTCCTTTAGTTGGCCAGTCCCGATTTTCAAGCGTCGGAAACTCTCTTTTCGCCCTTGCACCACTTAGCGTTATCCAGGAGCCAAGACGAGGACATGTGTGCGTCGGACATAGTAGGAATTAATGGCATTTCCCGAGTTTTACTAGTATATATCCGCCAACAAGATATATACCCTCGAGATCACATACTACCCCTTTGGCTCTCATAATATATTAAAATGAATATAAATATTGAACTGTACTGGTTTCGGCTTTACTTTATGTTGTAATGTAAACAGAAGCACGTGGTCAAGTATGATTTCATTGGTCACATGAACCTAGTGACATTGTTGTCCAGCGGCGTAGATGAAAACATAGTCCCCTGATCAATCAACATTTCATATAATATAACTATTATGTATGAACAGAATTATTGCAAAAATAATAATAAAGTAATAAAACACAACATAGCATATGAAAAAAGTGACAATGGTGAACAGTAAGTGTAAATTTATATCAATTAAAATGTAACACCATTTCGCGCATGTCAGTTGACACGAATCACAGATGCCTGCGGAAGGATATCTTTTGTGACTTTGTTTACAGTACAACATAAACTAAGGCCGAATACTGTATAGACATATATAGTTTACGACACAGCGGAACGTTTGCCTCCAGTCAGAGCAGCACTGTTACTACGTCGCACTGACGTACATACTAACCACATATAGTCAGAAACAAATGAAGCATTTGCCCAGCTTACTTAGTGTAATAGTTCAACGCCACAGCCAGACGTGAAACGAGTGTACGCGGGATGACATTGCATTAGTTCGCAAATCATCCATAAAGGAAGCAGATCAGTGTTCCGCTATGTCGGAGAGTATGACTTGAACTCCAATGGAGTTAAACACCTGAACAAGAAAGTAAATACAATGATTCTGCGCTGGGCGCGCGGCCTATAGAGGATTTACTCATATGTTTTGTTACACTCATAGTAGCATCCAACTCGTAACTATCAGTGCTATTTATAATTCTTTGCCCGGGCCCATTAGAGGCAAAGATTGATTCATCTTTCCTATATAGATTCATAAACGTATATTAATTAATAATAATTCCTGAAACACACTGTAATAATTTATCATTCGTAGTTAATCTCAGTATATTATTTTCAACCATGAAAGCTAGACGGGAAATGGGAGCTAATATAACTTTGAGAAAGCTCGTAAACAGGAATTATACAAGACAGCTGTAGCATAGCTAGCAAATACAATAATTAGGCATTCTTCTTTACTTAAAATAAGATTTAATATTTCAATTCTGCGTCTAAAGTTGAAAAATGAAAATATATTAAACATACACAATGTTTGGATCATTCTAAAGTTAAAGAAAAACAATAATAATAACAAAAGTAACAAACTTTACACACTCAAACACCCATGCATACCTTTTTAGTCCTGCCTAGGGTACCCTACCCTGGCTTGCCGGACCAAACTCAAAACACGCAGCTCTCCTGGAGCTCGCGTCCTTCAGACGATATCCAACTGTTCGAAATAAATGTAATGATCGAATGATACAGCTTACCACGTGTTTGGCCTATTTGAGAGTTCCGAGGTAGAGTGGAAGTTGCGCACTACAAACAGAGCAAGGAGAGGGGTAGGAAGGAGAGTTGGGAGTAAACACACAGAGAAAGGAAATTGGCATAGTTCATTAATCTCACTGTAGAGGGAGGATAACAGCACAGATGTTTCGTACCGAAATAGCACTTTCGGTACAATTCTTTAAGAAAATACACAACATAAATACGAGACTTTTAAAATTAATATTACACAGTATTGATTAATAATGATTTCTCTTGTTATCAATTTTATGTTTTATTTATTTTTTTTATTTATTTCACTTATCCTCTTTCCCCCCTTTTTTTTGGCAATAAAAGCATAGAAACATACCCAGACCGAAGAAGAATATTTAAAATCATATTTCGTGAGAATCGAAGCCAGTAGTCGCAATGGAAAATATTTGTAAGTCAACTGTGATGAACAACATTTAAAAAATAAATAAATACACTGTTCCTTTTATCCTCTCAAATACGAGTATTGTCGTAGACTCGAGGAACATTGTTAGAATTCTATGAATGTCGAGTGAATTAAAAACTACTTGTATAGCCCTGACGGCATTACTTATCACTTCAAAACATTCGTACATTTCTTGTTAGATAAATGCCGGTGTAAACAAAAACAAAATGTACCATTTACCAATAAATAAATAATCAGTATTCAAAC
>JASPKZ010000350.1:90000-134463 GCA_030220185.1 Diploptera punctata | reverse complement strand
ACAACGTATAAAAAAGAAAAATTTGCGTTTAGATTGTAACTCGCCTCGATAGTTTCAGTCGGTAGAGGATTGGCCCGGAAGTCAAAGGTCCTTGGTTCGAGCCTCAGTCTGGGAGTAAAATTTTTCTCTTCAAATATGTGTGAAGTTCACTAATCTGGGTTCAGCTACTTTTTTTTCTTTATTCTCCATATTTTATTGGAACGTAGGTATATATTAAATATAAAGTCTGTGAAATAACGGAGGTAGTTTGTAAGTCATAAGTTTAAATATTCTGAATTTATATCACCAGTTAAGAACCACATAAATCAACATTCTTAAAACAAAATTCCAACATTCTGAGTTAAAAAAAAAGAGTAAAGTAACTTTCTCTTTTCCTATATTCAGTAAAATGACTCGCAGATTCTCTTTTACAACAAAATCAAAAGCAGTACCAGTAGTTCCAGCTAATTAACCATTAATTAAATTCCAAAGATACTCAAATAGAAACGAATACATACAAATTATTGTCCATTTTCAATGCTTGAATGTTTGATCTCGATGTTTCGTAGTAGTAATAATAATAATAATAATAATAATAAATATAATAAATAATAGAATAATAATAATAATAATAATAATAATAATAATAATAATAGAATATAGTAATAATAATAATAATATAATAATAATAACAATAATAATATCAGATGAAATTAATATTATACGGACCTTCTCTTCCACTTCATCAGGAATAAATATTTACACGAATATTTGTAATTGAAGGGTACAAGAAAAACCAAATAGATCACTTTTTCTTTGAAATATAGCTAGTACATTCAGTTGTATATTATCCATGCATCCCTACCTGTATGCCAAAATTTGGAGGAAAATAAACCCATGATTAAACTGTATATTTTAATGTTTCACATTAATGATTCCATGAAGAATCTAATCACACATCAAATTTCATTTCGACCAAAATGTGACTTACCAGGTTCTTTCCTCTCTGCCCTTCAGTTATGAATAAGTTGCAACTATAACGTTAAAGTAATATAACTTTATTATAGAAAAATTAAAGAATTCTGAGGAACATCTTTGTCATCTGAGAAATATTATTCGAAACGTAACGTCCGCTTTATATGAAAATGAGTTTCAGATGATTATTTTATACTAATTTCTATCTGCCTGCTCTTATTTTTATCTACTATTAGTGACATTTTTGACCGAGAAAAAATATATATATAATATATATATTATTGGAATAAGAATATCAGAAATAAGAAAATTAAACACCCTATTGTTGCAGATGACCAAATAATAATAGCAAATTCCGAAGATAATCTACAGAAAGGGTCTGTATGAACTTAACAAAATTACAGAAGAATATGGATTAAAGATATCTACAGGAAAATACAAAAATTATGGCATTTCAAGGTGTAGATCCTGTCAGAAGTAAAATTGTACTGGACAATAAAATTTTGGAGCAGGTGAATAATTTTACATATCTAGGATGCAATATCTCATATGAAGAAGAAAAGGATGTAAATGCAAAAATATCTAAATTTTTAAGAATTTTAGGGTTAATAAATTCTATCTTAAAGCCACAGTTAGTCCAAAAGCATTCAAGACTGAAAGTGTATAAAAACACTGGCTCTTCCAACTCTTTTGTATGGTAGCGAAGTAAGGACGTTGAAACAGAAGGATATACAGAGACTTAGATCTGCTGAAATGAGATATTTTCGGAGGACTGCAGGATACACACACTAGATCACAAAAAAAAAAATTGAAGACATCTTAGAAGAATTACACATGGAATCTTTAGAAAACAAAATTTCTGATTATAAGTCAAGATGGATGCAACATGTTCATCGAATGGAAGATCACAGAATACCCAAACAAATGTTAAGATATCAACCTGCAGGAAGAAGAAGACCAGGACGTTCACTCAAAAGACTTCTGGATGGTGTTTCTCTTGAGGCCCAAACAGGTCAACAAATGGCCTAAATTCGTGAATGTACTATGATGATGATATATATATATTGTACATAAATTCTGCATACCTACATATTATTGTACTCTAATAGATATATCAAGTTTTGGATGTTATTATCCTAGACTTTCAAGTAAGTTAATAGTATAACAATTTGGAAAGAAATAATACATAAACAACCATGATTTTTTTACAGATTCAACATGGAACTGTTCCAATTCCAAAGTCATCAAACAAGAAGAGACTCCAGGAGAACTTTGACATTTTTGACTTTGAAATCAGCAAAGAAGATAAGAATGCTATTGACGCTCTCAACAAAAACATAAGGATTTGTCTGTTTACAGGGTAGGTATCATAGTTACCAGTAAGTTAACTTATAAAATGCTGTGAAAACGCGGACGTTTTTAGTAACAAAAATGGCAGACATTTTGAAGAAATTAATTAATTCTTTCTCTTCTTTCTTCCTTCCAAGTAATAGGCCAAGGCCTGTTACGATCCTATAGAAAATTTTCCCTCCAGCGTTTCATAGGACGGCCCAGTGATCTTCGTCCTCTTGGTATATAATTATAAACAGCTTTGGGGATCCGATTTGAACTCATTATTTCAAGATGGTGTTTCCAATTTAGTTGGTACTGTTTAATATATTCCAACATTGGCGTAGCCTTTATTTCTTTTAAGATGTCGGTGTTCCTTTTCCGATCCCATCTGGTGTAACCCGCTGTTCTGCGCATGAATCTCATTTCACAAGCCGTTTTATTCTGCTTTCATGTTGTTTTTTTAGTGTCCATGCTTCACTACCATAGGTCAACACTGGTCTAGCCAAAGTGTTATATAAATTCAAAAGAAACAATGCATACAATGCCTACCTACCAACCTAATTAACAACTAACCCACTGGCACTTTGGAAGTCGGACGTTCATAGCCATTCATGGTCATCTAGTTTTCCTACAGAAATTACAATGTCCTTCTAAAATTCCCCATTTTGTGCCACATGATCTGCCCATCGCAGCCTAAGAGACGTAAAACTTCCTGATCTCATGACTACCTTCTCCTGACCATCTATCATGCAAGGCGACTGTATACAAGGGTGATTTATCCCCATGTTAATATTCGTAGAGCCCCACTAATATATAACGTCCTAACATTCCTAAAAAAGTATCCTTATTTTTAAGTTTTTTTTCCATGGATAGATTCCCTGTAGAAGTCCCCGCCCGGAGATCTGAATACCAGACGATTTTACCTCCGGAATTTATTTACCCATGTCCGCGTTTTTTGACAGTTGTATTTTTACGGTGAAAATCGAGGTACTTTTTTTGTCTGGCTTATCGCCTTTGACCTGTCTGGGATGGGCGAACTCTTTTGGCAGCAATGCTAACGCCGTCTTAGTTCTCGGGTTCATTTAAGCACGAAGTCACTCCACCACGACTAGGTAAAGACACCATTGGAGGCGAATTGAAATGCCTAGGAATATAAATACACATAACAGCAAGCTACATGATCTTTATAGAAAACCAGATATAATAGAACAGTTAAGTCTGATAGACTCCGATGGGCAGGACATTTTGCACGAATGGGGAATGAAAGAGGGGCATGGAAACATTTTGTAGGAAAACCAGAAGGAAAACTTCCAGTTCGTGGACCAATAATGAGGTGGGAGAATTATATTAAACCTTTTTTGAGGGAAGTAGATTATAGAGGAGATGATTGGAAACCATTAGCTCAGGATAGGGATGTGTGGAGAGCTTATGTCCGCGCGGCTATGAATCTATGGGTCCGATAGTCAGTGAGTTAGTTAAGAACATAAATGCAAATAGGAATGAGATGTATAAAGAAATAAAACATAGGCTCACCACAGGAAACGCATACTATTTTAACATTTTATGGATGCGAAACTTGATCTCCTACTTTAAGGGAGGAGAAAAGAACGCGAGTATTTAAGAATAAAGTTCTTAGAAAATTGTTTTTGGACCAAAGAGGGACGAATAGACAGAATAGTGGTGAATACCAAAAGATAACAGTGAGCTACATGATTTCTGTGGGAAACCAGATTTATAAGAGTAGTTACATCTCGTTGTGATTGGCAGGACATGTGGCGCTAATTGAAAATGAAAGTGTGGTATGGAAACGTCTAGTAAGAAAACTAGAGGGAAAGCTCCCATTAGGTAGTCCAAAAATGAGATAGGCGAATAATATTAACCATAATTTGAGGAAGATGTATTTTACAGGGAATGATTGGAAAACAATAGATCGAGATAGAGATATATGAAGAGCATATATCCTCGCGGCCATGAACCTCCGGGTTCCTATTCCCAGTGAGTTAGTAAAAAGACCCAGAACTACGCCCAACAATGAAAAACTATTTTTTTTGCGTTTTGTCGTACTTACAGCAAAGGCAACCATGATTGAAAGTTCAACTTCCTACATTATTATACTGTAATAAAATAACTATACTGTAATATTACATATTATAAACCACATGTGGGAAGTAAAACTACTGTCCTCTATGTACTACGTACAATGTATATACAAAAAATATATCCAAAAGGTAGTGTTAATATACATTATACGAAACAAATCACTGCAATTTTAAATGAACTAAACTTTATTTGAATCAATATAAAACAATAAATACGTACTTGTCGCCATTTTATCACTGATTGCTATCACGGCCTCCTGTAGTTTCTACTAATGAACATTGCCCACGCTGTTAACATAGTCAATTGTTTATAATGAACACACATATTTCCAATAAAAATATTTCCAATAAACATATTATCTTACTATTATTATTATTTTGAAAACACCATTCCGCAAAAATAATGTGCAACGCTCGTTTGTGAAGTGTTTTACAGAATCTCGGAAATTAAAAACCTCGCTATCGCTCGGTTTTTAAACATTCTCCTCGCTTCTGTAAAAAACCACTTCCCAACCTCGTATTATAATATAGGCCTACTATTGTAATTTATTAAAACATTAAATTCTGTGAAAATACAAGGCTTTACGCAATAATGACAAAATACCGCCTACTGATATATAGGCCTATGCATTTAAAAAATGATGGGCGCGAAATGATTGAAAAATGTTCAAATGTCTAAATGCACTAGTAAAACTACTCTTAAAATTATTAATAATTTATTTTTATTTATTTTTTTCAGCACCGAGGAAGACAAGAACTATCCATTTGGCATCGAGTATTGAAACTGAAAACTTTGTTCCACAGTAACCATCATCATTATAAAAGAGTATCGCAATCATAAAATAAATTCATCCTAAACATTTATGTAAATTAATTCTGCTGTTTATTATTTCATGTATGTTTATTTTCCCTGAATATTTTCCTAACTGTAAATCCAAGTGAGAACCTCCACCTTAGATTCCCCAAAATATTTGATTCTAAATTAATAATACATATTTCTATCAATATCAGAAATATAAATATTTATTTGCTATTTCATTATTTAAAATAAATAATTTCCTTTCTTCTCATGGTTTCGAGTTTAGCTGCTAAAAAGGTCTCAAATATTGAAGAGCTAGGTAGGTGGTATTTTATTTAAAGATGTCAATTTATTTTTGAGCTCATTTGCGCCGTAATTTTAAAACGCAAAAGAGAGGCAAATTGCTCAATATCTTTATATTTCAGGACTTAAGGCCGTAAGTTATGTAACGTAAATCTACGACACGGGACCTACAGTTTTACTTCCTACCGAACGAAGTCAGGAAGAAGAAGACCAGGACGTCCACTCAAAAGACTTCTGGATGGTGTTTCTCTTGAGGCCGAAACAGGTCAACAAATGGCCTAAATTCGTGAATGTACTATGATGATGATGATGACCGAACGAAGTCATATTTAGAAATTTAAACCCTGAAAAATCAATGCACCTCGACCAGGTTTGAACCATATCCAAGCATATGTTACTAAACCACTGGAATGACCAAATATTGAAGAACAAATAAAGGTTTAATTTTTTTAAATTAAAACTTTATATAAATAAGATATATTCAAGAGCAGTTCTAGCTGGTAGTTGAATGGCAGTGTTAACCTCAAAACGCGATAAGAATTTAGTTATGTTTTTTAAATATTGTTTATGTATTCAGTAACATAGTGTCCCTAAATCTATCTTTATATAGATGATATTTCGTTGTTTTAAATGTAAACTGTTATATATAATATTAAAATGAAAATGATATGTTCGAATGCAAACTCACTGCACTTATCATGCTCTTTACTCGCCGGATAACTGATATAAAATCCAGTTATTATGGTATATTTTCAGTTTATTCACCACTTTCACCAGACCATATTACTCAGGTAACATGAATTTCAAAGAAAAGTGTCGAATAAATGCAGTGTGAAGTAGATTGTATGAGCAATATCGATGAAGACAGGAGAAATGGAAAACCACGATGACTAATCTTTTTTTTAAAGCACTAAGGAGACTGCTAGACTTAACATTTCCAATGACAGAAGTATCGCTATCATCAGTAGGTGTACTATATATCTTCTCAACAGAATGTACTGCATAAGTAGACCTAGAGCATACCGATATATTTAATATTTGTGTCTATTAAGCCCGTATCATACTTAAAGCTCAAGGCAGATTTTATGTAGTTAAATAAAAAAATAATATTATTTCCTAACAGACATAATTAAATAATCAGCAAGACAGTAACCAATTAATTACGTAAATAATTAATATTCGTTAATTATAAAATTATTCGTTTATATATTATATATATATTTTTTACTAATGCCACCAGGTTGTCTTTCATGACATTTTCCGGCTTTCTCCCCTGGCATTGGCGGAATTGTAATCCATTTCTTAGGTTGGGGCACCTGGAAGGCTGAGTTACGTTACCCCGATGATATGATGAGGGATAAATGATAATGAAGCGCCAGGAGAGTTCTTAACCTAAACTTAACCTAAATTCCAGACCATGGAAACCACAGAAATAATTCCCTTTAAGAAAAAATGCCTATGGTCTGACCGGGAATCGAACCCGGGACCTCATGAACAGTAGTCAGTAACGCTGACCACTAGCCCATGAGGCTGTTCGTTTCGTTTATATATATATATATATATATATATATATATATATATATATACACACACATAGATACATGCATTGTGTTCTGCCCAAGAGCAGGTCTTTCACTGCAAACTCAGCATTCTCCACTCTTTCCTTAACTTAGATTTCCTTTTTGTATCCGCATACAAATTATTTATTTTAATATTGTCTATCATCCGATGTCTTTTTCTGCCTCTAAACTTTCTTTCCGTTGACCATTCCTTGTAGGGCATCCATCAACAGACAGTTTATTTTTAGCCCGTGGCCAATCCAATTTATTTTCCTCTTCTTTATGAGTTCCATCATTGTTCTTCCTTCACGTACTCTGTCTAGCACATCTTTATTTTTTATGTTGTCTGTCCATTTTATACGTTCCATTCTTCTCCATATCCACATCTCGAAAGCTTCCAGTCGCTTTTTCCTCATTTCATTGTAATGTCCAAGTCTCTGCACCATACAATGCTACACTCCACACAAAGCATTTTACTAGCCTCCTCCGTAATTATTTTGCCAAAGGTCCACAGAAAATGCTTCTCTTCTTGTTAAAAGCTTATTTTGCCATTGCTATCCTCTGCTTTACTTCTTCACCGCAGTTCATGTTATTTTCGATAGTACAACCCAAATATTTGAAGCTCTCCACTTGCTCAATGGCCTCATCTTTAAGCCTCATGTTTATCTTCCATGGATTCCTTCCTATAATCATGGCCTTCGTTTTATTTATATTCATCTTTATCCCATAATCCTCGCACCTGT
This sequence comes from Diploptera punctata, assembly GCA_030220185.1. Taxonomy (NCBI): domain Eukaryota; kingdom Metazoa; phylum Arthropoda; class Insecta; order Blattodea; family Blaberidae; genus Diploptera; species Diploptera punctata. The sequence continues at coordinate 126,674 of JASPKZ010000350.1, read as the reverse complement.
CATTTAGCTCCATTAGCATGTTCCTCAGCGCCATTGCATCTTCTGCTAGTAAAGCCATATCATCAGCAAATCTTATGTACTTAATTCTTCTTGCTTCCATGTTTACGCCTCCCGTATTCCTGAAGCAGTTCTTCGTTAAGTCTTCCAGGATATATATATATATATATATATTATATATATATATATATATATATATCCTTTTAAAGCCTGTTGATTATCTTTGTTGGTTTTTAAGAGTACACGTGGGATAAGTTTGATTTTAAAATAAATTGGCCTGGCCACATACTCTCAGACATTCACACGTACTGTATATGGGCTCCAACCCTCCAAGGCCGAAGGGGCTAGAGCTCCCTTCAAAAAAAAAGTAAGGAGTCGAGGTTATGCCCTAACCAATATTCCCATATATATAAAATTGAGGGGTCTAGTGAGAGAGGGAGCTATGCCACTTTGAGAAGAAATGGAAATAATCAGTGCTATTTATATTTTTTCTCTTGCATTGTTTACATAGCAGTAAGTTAAAGAAGGAAAAATTTATCCCTTTATTGTACAAATAATTTCGTAATATAATGCTTAATAAAAATCTAATTTATTTCCATTTCTTTTCAAAGTGGCATAGCTTCCTCACTCACTAAACCCCTCAATTCTATCGGCCTCAGTGGTCTAGGAGTTAAGTTTCTTCTATCTGATCCAGAGGGTTGCGTATTCAAACCCGTCCGGGTTCGATTAATTTTTTTAGGATGTAAAATTCAAGGGACGTAAGCCGTGGGTCCCGAGTCTGAATATTTTCCGGCTCCTAAAATAACCCAAAGTCTAAATTAATGTACCTGAGCAAATTTTATCGGCTTTTCCCATTCAAGTAATACCTTAGTTGTCTGGTGTATGTCCCTTTAAGATTATGTGTTAACCACATGTCACTCGCTGACATATGTAGGGAAATAAACGTAACTTAATTAGCTTGGTTAAATAAGCCCCATAACGAGCATCCTTTCCCACTTGGAGATGTATTGGTACAGACTAGTGTATAGTTGCCCCGCACGATGGGCGAGCTGTCTACTACATCCTGCCTTAGCGCAGAGCTATGAGTCATGTGCTGATTGGAGTCCTCATAAGGTAAGACATTTTCTCAGGGAATTCCGGCTACTGTATAGGACCGGTGCTTAACCATTATCTTGAAGAATTCGGATAGCTGCGATAAGAAGCAGTTATATATTGAGAAAATCACAAGTCTGAGGGTCCTGACATGCTGACCACTTATCACTCTGTACTGACTGGATTATTGTTCACTCTATATTTGACACATGTTGATATGAGACCAACAGCCGAATGGTCGGCCAAGTGGCTTCTAGGTCCATCGGACAGTAGTGAAGCAGAAGTACAGTTATTACACAGAACATACATCTAATTTATGTTTATTACAATTTGAAACTTGTTTTTCAACCTTCAAATAACTGTCCACCGCTGTGGTCTCGAGATAATCGAGATAATGTGCTGAGTTGTCACGCAGCGGGCCCGAGTTCGATCACCGGGAGGGGCAAGTTTCCTGGGTGATGATTTTTTCGGAGTTTTTCCTCATCTGTAAGACAAATGTCAGGAACTTTAAGGCCCTAACGGTCCCCGAACATCATCTGGTCATCATTAACATATTCATTAAGTTTAGGATTATAAGTCTCTCCTGGCGCATCATTACCATCATCATCACCTATCATGTAACATCGGGGCAGTATAACTCCGCCTTGCAGGCGCCCCAACCTCAGAAGTGGGTTACAATAACGTCATGCCAGGATAGGATACCAGAATGTCGAAATGACAACGTGGTGACATTGAATAAAAATGTACTAACATAAAGCATTAACAAATATTTATTATCACTGAAGTGAACATTTTAAAGTTTAATTTCAGAGTAATGTCGTTGAAGCTTCAATTTTACAAATCTTAGACTGAGGTCACTTCGCCCTCGAATATTTGATACAAGTCGGAGCTTATGAAGTCATGAGTAGCGTACGGATTATATGTATTTGCATGTTGCATATGCACTTGCATATTTAGACCTTTTTCACCTGTTATTGCATATTTTAACTAAAAACTAGTGATAACGCGTATTTTTGCGCTATAATTACATCATTTTCAAAATCTGTGTTGTTTTACAATGAACATTTCGAGGCCATCAAATGTAAGTAAACGATTTCGATTTTGCAGAGACTTTGGTAGTTAGTCAGTGCAAGGAAGCGTTTAACGAATCCAGTATTAAAAAAAACATAGCTGTGATTAGTATTATTTTTTCCCATATACCTGCAACTATTAGAAAGTTTGAAACTCAAGGCTTGGCGTTGATTGATTCTATTCAGTTAATGTGTAAATCCGACAACTGAACTCATTGCCGATGTATTATCGAGCAAACTTAAAGAAAAGTTAGAAAACATTTTGAACGATAACCCAGGTTTTGAACCTTTGTGTCAAATTAATAGTTTTATAAATGGGATGGGAGAGCTTTTGCCAGAAATAATAAGTGCAAAATAGCACCCAAATTCAAATACTGCCCAATTGCTTCAGTTGACATAGAACGGTCCTTTCCTGTTTAAAACATTTGTTGAGCGATCGAAGACACAACCTTACTACCGAACATTTGGAACAGTACCTGATTGTTACTGTTTACAATAGCAGCAAAATGTAGAATATTTTAATTTGTTAACAATATTTTTCCCTGATACTGATTGATAATTTATCATTTATCAGTGATAAATGATCATTAAATCATCTTCTCACGGTTATAGGCTCCATGGCCTGTTCCGGCTCAATGCTCCATCGCTTTCTTGGTGTGCCAGGATCTCTTCTCCCTCGTAGTTTGTACATCCAAACCTGCTTCGGAAATCTGTTGTCCATTGTTTGAAGGTGTTCAGTCCATCGCTTCTTGTAATTTCAGATTTGATAAATGATAATATATAAATATATTATAAAATACTAATTATTATGTTAATTTAGAAAAAAATATGTAATAAAGTAATAATAGTTTTTTTATTATTTGATATTGTATATATTGACTTTTTCATGCATATTTTAAGCATTTTTCTTGCATATTTGCATGCATTTTTGAAGTTTGTGTTGTATATAATCCGGTCGCTAGTCATGAGTATTATAAATATAAACATACTGGGAATGTTGCGTTCTTTCTCACTCAGCGCACGCCGCATGCGTACTCTAATATGGACAGCCTTTATGTTTACTTATTCATTTTATGTTGGAGGCTAATGGATACATCTTGAAAACTACTTTTAGAGAATACCATAAACGTAACGTTTATTCTAATTATCCGTCTGATCCTGAACTTAAAAATGTATGTTATCCTATTCGTCCTCCAATTCTAGAAGCAAGACACTGCTAAGATCTATGGAGCGATATCCGATCCTGGACATGGAGTTTTTGTAGCATTTCTCCCATTAATTATTATTTTCCTTCTCCTACTTATTCTCCATCATAGTTTAAATGTCCACCTTAAAGGTACTTGTACGTATCCCACCCCACCCAGGCCTTACAGTGGAATCTAAGGATTTAATCTTAGAGATGGCTTCATTAAGATGTTTAAATGTTTTTGGATTTTTAAAAATGTTCTACAGGAATAACGGTTTTTGATTATTCGTTTCGTTTATTTTACTTATCGGGAGAGGAATTTTAAACTTCGGATCACACTCATACTTTTTTGACCATACAAGAACATGGAGGTCCTTCTCGAATGAGTTATCAGCTCAATCCAAGGCTTCTTCCGAAATAACACGAATATTTAAGACGAAACATGCCATTCACTTACACAGCTACACACTAAACATGACGAATGTGATAACGATGGCCAGAAGATGTTCGGAGACAGTTTTGACCTTTGAAGTTTCCTGACATTTGTCTTACAACTGAAGAAAGTTCCAAAACAGTATCACCCCAGGAAATTGTCTCGACCGGGGACTGAATCCGGATTCGCTGCGTACGAAGCAGTGAGGCCACTCCTAGACCATAGTGGTGTCTATCATTTATCTAATAAACTCCATGGTGCGGCAGGCCTAGAAGGCCCTTAGCTTACTAGCCGACTGCTGACCTCACATCCACATGTGTTATTCACAGTAGTAATAGTCCCCCATTCGGTTCTCCGGGCGGGGACTACTTCAGGGAACCCATGTCAATGGCTCAAACATAGGGACATGTTCCTAGGAACATGGAATGTTAGGACTTTATACAATAGCGGGGCACTAGAGATATTAACGCGGGAATTGGATAAATCGCCCTTGGATATAGTCGCTTTACAGGAAGTTAGGTGGCCAGGAGAAGGTAGTCAGGAATCAGGAAGCTTTGCGTTATACTACGGGGGTGCAGAAAGACCTGCATTGGAACGGGGTTTTTTAGTCAGAAGGAGGATCCTATCCGCTATCCGAGATATTAAGTTTGTTAGTGATAGGATATCATACATAATTCTAAAGGGTAAACGACATGATTTTATAATTGTAAATGTACATGCCCCCACAGAAGATAAAGATGACAAGATCAAGGATGAGTTATATGAAGAATTAGAATGCTTATTTGATAGCCTTTCACGATATCATATGAAAATTGTCTTAGGAGATTTTAATGCAAAAGTGGGGCGGGAAGATATATTCAAACCAACAATAGGCAAATTCAATCTTCATGAAGATAGTAACGACAATGGCGTTAGATTAGTCACATTTGCCACATCGAAGAATCTCATTGTTAAGAGCACAACATTTCAGCATAAGGATATTCATAAATACACCTGGACGTCCCCAGATGGAGAAACTTGGAACCAGATAGATCATGTATTAGTGGATAAACGTTGGCACAGTAGCATCATTGATGTTAGATCAGTTAGAGGGACAGACTGCAATTCGGATCATCATCTGGTCAGAGTGAAAATCAGACAACGGCTATCGCTTATGAGAGGAACGAACGCTAATGATGATTCTGTAAAATATGAATTAAAAAACTTGAAAATGATGAAATGCGACAAGAATACCAAATCAAAATTGCTAATAGATTTGAAGTACTGGAATCTTCAGATGACAATGTGGCAAACGAAGAAGAAACTGATATAAATAAAGAATGGGAGGCTATAAGAGATACTATTAAATTGTCAGCATCAGAAAGCATTGGTTGTTTAAAAAAGAGGCAAAACAAGAAATGGTTTGATGAGGAATGTGTCGACATTGTAAAGAAAAGAAAGCTAGCAAAAATGAAATGGTTACACGAGCCAAATGAGGTAAATTTAGAGCAATTGGGTAGTGTTAGACGGGAAACCACCAAGTTACTAAAGAGTAAAAAGAGGGAATATTTGAGAGATAAGATTAATGATCTTGAAATGAATGCAAAAAATAGGAACATTAGAGAATTATATCAGGGAATTAGTATAGAGAAGAAAGGGTTTCAGGCTAGAACAAACATAATTCGGAATGAAAATGGGGATATGATTGCAGATTCTAGGAGTATATTAAATAGTGGAAAGGTTACTTTAATCAGCTATTAAATGTACATACAGAACAGGACATTGAGGAGGATAATTTACAGACAGCAGAAATGCTAGTCGCAGAGCCAAGTGCATTAGAGGTTGAAATGGCGATTGAAAAATTGAAGATGTATAAAGCATCAGGTTCAGATGAGATCCCAGCAGAACTGATAAAATCAGGGGGAGAAAAATTGATGGACAAGATACGCTGGTTGCTTAGTAAGATTTGGGAAAAGAAGCTCTTCCAGATGAATGGAAGGAATCAATTATCATACCAATTTATAAGAAGGAGATGAAACAGATTGCAACAACTACAGGGGCATCTCATTACTTTCAACTTCGTACAAAATTCTAACAAATATATTAGTAAGCAGACTTACTCCCTATATTGATGACATTCTAGGAGATCATCAATGTGCATTTAGAAGAAACAGGTCTACAACAGATCAGATTTTCAGTTTAGGACAGATTTTAGAGAAGAAATGGGAATATAATGGTACTGTACATCAACTATATGTAGACTTCAAAAAAGCATATGATTCAATTAAGAGGGAGAAGTTATATAGTATCCTGCTGGAGTTCGGAATTCCTAAAAAGTTAGTTAGACTTATACGAATGTGTCTAAATGGCTCAAAGAGTAGGGTGCGTGTAGGCAAACATTTTCAGACACTTTTGAAATCCAGAATGGGTTGAAGCAAGGAGATGCACTATCTCCTTTACTATTTAATTTTGTACTAGAGCATGCCATTAAATCTTTAGAGAATGAGGAAGGCTTACAACTCAATGGTATAATAAGCTGTTAGTTTATGCTGATGATGTAGTACTACTGGCCGATAGCGAGGAGATACTAAAGGCCAACACGCACACACTATTGAGTAACACTAAGAAATTAGGACTGGAAATAAATATCAGTAAAACTAAATATATGGTCACACGTAGAAATTCAGTATATAATGGAAATGGACAGCTAATGACAAATGAGGGAAATTTTGAGGAGTGGCTGAATTCAAATACCTAGGAACAATAATCACAAATAGGAATGAGATGCAAAAAGAAATTAAACATAGGCTCAATTCTGGAAATGCATGCTATTATGCATTGCAGAGACTTTTGATGTCCCAACTCCTTTCAAAAAACGTTAAGCTGAAAATATATAAAACTATTATTCTACCAGTTATATTATATGGATGCGAAACCTGGACTCTTACTTTAAGGGAGGAAAGGAGATTACGAGTATTTGAGAATAAAGTTCTTAGGAAAATTTTTGGATCAAAGAGAGATGAACAGACAGGTGAATGGAGAAGACTACACAACAATGAACTACATGGTCTTTATAGGAAGCCAGATATAATAAGAACAGTAAGTCTCGTAGACTGCGATGGGCAGGACATGTTGCGCGTATGGGGAATGAAAGACGTGCATGGAAACTTCTTGTAGGAAAGCCAGAGGGAAAACGCCCAGTTGGTAGACCAAGAATGAGGTGGGAGAACAACATTAACTATGATTTGAGGGAAGTAGATTATACAGGGAATGATTGGAAAGCATTAGCTCAGGATAGGGATGTATGGAGAGCTTATGTCCGCGCGGCCATGAACCTTCGGGTTCGATAGTGCCAGTGAGTTAGTTAGTTAGTTGATTATCCAGCAGTGAAGGTGTGACATGTGGTCAGCATATCGGGTCTCCAACCGTTAGAGCTGGTTTTATCAACCTGCAACCGCTACTTATTGTAGCTACCCAAATTCCTCACTGAGCTGGGTGGGCACCGGTCCCATACTGGCCGAAAATCCAAGAGAATATTCATTTACCCCTGATGACTCGAAACCGGGCAAGTCCCGTAGTTCTGTGCCAGGCATCTTGCCTTAACCACTCGGCTACGACGTGGGACTCCTTTATCTAATAGATTCATTAAATGATAAAGTAGTTACATTAAAATAATTTGAAAGGGAATTGTTCGCAGTTTATCAGGATCTCGATCTAGATACGTAAAGTCCTGTAGGCCTCTATGTGTAAATAACTTAACATTGTAGTGCAGTATGTCGTTAACATATACGAGGGATGAAGCATTAAACAAAATCAACATTCTTACTTACTTTACTTTCGAAGGTCTCTCCACTTTTCAGCGGTTACCCTGTATTCCCATTCGCCATTCTTGCCGATCACGCCATTCATCCTCCTCCAGACCTCGGTCGTTCATCAATCTATGAATCTCTCCTCTCCAAGTTGTTCTTGGCCTGCCCCGTTTCCTTCTACCAGAAGGTGACCATTCCAAAAGAGTTTTGGGCCACCTATCATCCTCCATTCTCCTGACATGGCCATATCACGGAAGAGCTCGTCTTTCGATCCTTTCCACCACTGTCTCCTCCATATCCTCATCTGCCTCACTTCTTCATTTCTTCTTCTTTCCAACCTGGACACCCTGGCACTGCGTCTTATTCCATCCATCTCCACTGCCAAGATCTTAGTTTTTTGTCCCTCTACCAAAGTCCATCCCTCACACACCGTAAGTCATTATGCTTTCCACAACAGACTTCAAAATCCTCTTCTTCGTGTGGTTTGACATGGTCCTACTCCACAGTACTCCATTCAACATTTTTATGGCTCTTCGTGCTTGCACTAACCTACTATCTACTTCAGCTTTACAACTCCCATCAACATTCTTAAACGTAAAATAAAATGGACCATTTTGCTCCGAGGGCACAATTGATGAGAATCAGTTAGGAATCTTGAAGAACAAGTACTACGAGCCATTGTGAATCTAGTCAAAGTTGACGTCTTGTGTTGATCAAACAGTTCTGTGCAAAGACGAACAATATTATTTGAGTTTGTTAGTTCTATCATGGGTTTGGCAACATCAGTGTTCGTGTTGCTGCAGCTGCGATAGTCATTTCGGTAACTCATTGCATTTTTATACTTATCATGTTTATCAATCACTGATTCGCAGATGTCACATTTGTGATTAAGTCAATTACCAATTTAAAAATTGTATTTATATGGAACATGACAATTCTATGCGGATTCACGTTAGCAATAAAATATTTGTATAATTTTACTTAAAAAAGAAATGATCACTATCAGTCCCAAATGTAAAGTACTAGTTTTCCGAGGCCGAATGTCCGACCTTTATAAACGAAAATTCAACAGACTGCCTAATATGAATTCTAGTTGTCGTATGTAATATATTACACTGGTCAACAGTGGTTTTGTTACCCTTGATATAATATTAATTTCGGAAATATTTATGCTCACGATTCATGAAACTATCAATAATTTTGGAAGATTTGCTCTGGATTTTTTTTAAATCTTTATTTTGATTTTACACTACAAAAATCGGAAAATATGAAAAAATATAACAGATATATTACTTACTTACTTACTCACTGGCACTATCGAACCCGTAGGTTCATGGCCGCGCGGACATACGCTCTCCATACATCCCTATTCTGAGCTAATGCTTTCCAATCATTCCCTGTATAATCTACTTCCCTCAAATCATAATTAATGTTATTCTCCCACATCATTCTTGGTCTACCAACTGGGCGCCTTCCCTCTGGCTTTCCTACAAGAAGCTTCCATGCAAGTCTTTCATTCCCCATACGTGCAACATGTCCTGCCCATCGCAGTCTACGAGACTTAACTGTTCTTATTATATCTGGCTTCCTATAAAGACCATGTAGTTCATTGTTAGGTAGTCTTCTCCATTCACCTGTCTCTTCATCTCTCTTTGGTCCAAAAATTTTCCTAAGTACTTTATTCTCAAATACTTGTAATCTCCTTTCCTCCCTTAAAGTAAGAGTCATGTTTCGCACCCATATAATATAACTGGTAGAATAATAGTTTTAAAGAATGGAACATGAAAGATGGCCAAAAAATATATACCAATGGTCACCCCCTGGAAGAAATAAACGTGGCAGACCAAGATGGAAATGGAAAACCTACGTCAGAACTATAATGGATGATAGGAATTTGGAAGAGGGAGATTGGAATGGTAGAGATAAATGGAAACTGAAGACGGCAAACCTATAAGTGGGGGAAAGCCAAAGAAGAAGAAGAAGAGAAGAATAATAGTTTTATATATTTTCAGTTTAACGTTTTTTGAAAGAAGTTGGGACATCAAGAGTCTCTGCAATGCATAATAGCACGTATTTCCAGAATTGAGCCTATGTTTAATTTCTTTGTGCATCTCATTCCTATTTGTGATTATTGTTCCTAGGTATTTGAATTCAGCCACTTCCTCAAAATTTCCCTCATTTGTCATTAGCTGTCCATTTCCATTATATAATGAATTTCTACGTGTGACCATATATTTAGTTTTATTGATATTTACTTCCCAATTTCTTAGTGTTTAAGATATAAGATACGCAAAAATCATAAAGACTAGAGCATATTCAGCACTTTCATGAATATATTCGTAAACTGCGCACTTGAAAACGTAGAAATTCGCTGAGATACGCAGGGCAACAAAAGAAAATTGTAGAGCTGTGTTAACTTTAAGAAAAACATACAATTTATGCATGGAACGTAGAATTAAAACAAATTATTATATTTTATTAGATAATGTGTCACCAATTGTTTAATGATTTTGTCAACATGATTGTATTGTAACACTTATTAAAAAAACTAATACTGTACACATCTTGTGAATTCAAAACCACAAGATTTCGTTGTATAGTCTAATACTTTCACTCAGACCCACCGCGATACACTACTCGTCCTGAAATTCTGTTTTATGTAGTGGCAAAATACGTTTTCCTGGGTATTTGCATTATGTAATCAGGTTTATTTTTGAGTAGTTTAGAACAAGCAAATTGACTGTTGTATTATTTATACATTTGTTAGAGGGCTACTTTTTTTTCTGATTTTTTAAGGAAGTAAAGTCATCTTACAATGACTCTACGTATTTTCTTGCCAAAATTCGGGCATAAATGTTATTCCACTGTTATTTTTTTATTAAACCTTTTTTTATACGACCGTGTAAATAACAAACATATGAAAAAAATCTATATAGGATCGAGCACCAGACATCGATTGCTTGCCGGTTTCTATGACCTTGAAGATATATTATGAGCTATGAAAAAATGCAATGACAGATTCTGTTCTTGCAATCACAGCAATTAAACCCAAGTTGCTGAGGATAAGAATGTTACTTTATGAACAGCGTTTTCATCAAAGTACATTATAATTTATTTTTTGGGGGGGAGGTAAGTGTACATTTATTTCTGTAGATAAAAAATTGTTCATCATGGCCTCCTCTTTCAGCCTTCCAATGTGTTAACGATCTTTTGCGCCACTGTGAAAGTATTGGTATGAAAATTCGGCAAACTAATTCAAGAAACTGAAGCAATGAAAATAAAATAAGTAAATAAATTTAAAAAAGTATCTTTAGCGTACTAGTTCTACCTTATATTTCTCAAACTACGGATTCCGACTCGCTGGTGGGTCTTCAATCTGCCATGGAGCAATGACACAAATGTATTCTCCAATGTTGAAATATAATGCAAGTCATTTATGAACATAATTCTCTATCGATACTTTTAAATTTTATTTCCATTCATTTCTAATATTTTATTAATCATATAAATTCGGTGAGTACACAAGTTGTAATGGCATTCCAGAATATGTTTAATTGTGAATAAATTGGAATTTTCTATTCATCTATTTATTTATTCCTTAGACTGTATTTAATAGTAGGCCTACCATAAAATTATATATTCTGCAAGGTGGATTCCGAACTTTAAGCGTTTTTTCAGGTACGCCTATGTCATATTCATATTCCATTTCAAGTTTGGGAAAAATAAACAAGCAATTATAGCTGATCTATCTGAATTCTGGTTTTATGACATCGCTGCTCTATATGACTCTTGCTTATAACTAAATACGAATGAATATTTAAATTCATATAAATCAATAAGAGTTTGCAAATCTGCAAATATAAAATAATACAATGCGAGGTTGGGAAGTGTTTTTTACAGAAGCGAGGAAATTATTAAAACCGAGCGATAGCGTTTTCGTAATAATAAATAATAGTAAAATAATATCTTTGTTGGAAATATTTGCGTTCATTATAAACAACTGACTGACGTTAGCACTCTGGCCAATGTAGGCCTATGTACGCTAAATGCCGAAAATAATTTGATTGAGACTATAGCAGGCCGTGACATCAATCAGGCATAAAATGGCGGCAAGTACGAATTTATTGTTTATATTGTTTTAAATAAAGTTCAGTTCATTTAAAATACAGTGATTTATTTCGTATAATGGTTGCCTATATTAACACTACCTTTTGGATATATTTTTGTATATACATTGTACGTAGTATACATAACGGACAACACGCACACACTATTGAGTAACACTAAGAAATTATGTCCGCCCGGCCATGAACCTATGGGTTCGATAGTGGCAGTGAGTAAGTAAGTAAGTAATAGTGTAGTAGTAATAACAGCAATATTTACTTTACGATGCTCTATACTAACTTACGCCAATAGCGTACAGTTCAAATACGATCGTGAAAAGACGAACAAATTGTTTTGAGTACTCTCATTACATGTTTAGATTTATTCATGTGCCATAAATCTACGTCACGGAATCCACGGCTTTGCTTCTCCTCCAAAGGAAGACATTCAGAATTTTTATAACCGAAAAAAACTGGTTTCACCTTTGAACTTGGAATCATCGGCGAGGAAAGTTACAATTAATCGAACGCGATCGATGTTTTGTTGCAATTTTTACGCCAACCGATGGATGATCTGAGCGTACTATGGTGCTAACTTATTATCAAAAGACAAATAGTTCGTTTTTATTTCGTGAAAAACAATTAAGGCAAATTGACAATTACGAAACAGTTTTCAATTGTAAATCATGTTCTATTACATAAAGGAATAATTTTGTAGTTAACAACTGCACGTGTGTGGGACTCTCAATGTCATTCTGCCTATTTAAACTCCGACTCGGCCGAGTTACTACTTAGTTGTTTCAAGACCAGCTGAAGCGCGTGTAACATTCTGTTGAGTACTAAATTAATGCGATTATCATATTCAAATTGAAGTACAGGGTTAAATAGAGGAACGATGATACCAACTATAAAACTAAACAATAACCAACAGTTCCCAGTTATTGGAATTGGAACCTATAAAGTAAGTAAAGTGATCCTACTACAGATCTTAGAAGCCCCTGGGGTAGTAGAAAATTGGCACGAGATGTCAGCCTGGCGTGACAGCCGCTTTTACCCCAGAACGTGTGTTTGATAATCATTTATGTTAGAGGATGAGTAATATAAAGCAACTAATTACTCCTATTGCAGAGGGAAAAAACTGAAACTAGCCTAGTGACTAACTAACTAACTCACTGGCTCTATCAAACCCTTAGGCAGGGCGCCCACTGGAACGACAAGCGACAGCAACAAGACACGGATTTGTTGCTTTGCTTGTTGCTAGCGTGTATGTTTCTTTATAACCCGTAATATCGAATTGCAAGAAGCCCATTCGTCTGATACGACAGCAACTTGACACCAACTGTTTGTGTTGTATCGCTCAAAGTGCTGCAAGCTCCACTTTTTGTTGCGTCAGTTGTGAGTTGCTCGTATACAAGTGTGAAGATGAGAGACGATCCTGATTTCAATATAACATTTGTTGAACTTATTAAAGAATATCCTTGTCTTTATGATACTATATTGAACCAATACAGAACAGAAATGTTCAAGATCAGGCATGGCATAGGATTGCCAAGGAATTGTCGGAATCTGGTAAGTAATGAATATTGTATTATTAAAAATAAAAACTCATTAAAATTAACAATTGAATTTCCGAACATTTTTTAATGCCACGATAATTTATTTCTGTCAAGCCCACAATTCACAAAATAGATTACAATAACAGCTCAATTATGAAAATATTAAAGTATTTTTAACTTATGTCAAACTCTTTACACACTTGCCCACAATAAATAAATAAATAAATGCAAAAGTAACAAGTGAATTTCCGAACAAATGATCGTAGGAAAGCAACTGTGACATTGCATACGAATTTATGTCATTGAGATATCTACAAATATGCAAACAGTAATTATAGATTCCTTCATTTATCTATTTTTTTTATTTATTTGTTTTTTTTTTGTCTATGCCACCAGGTTGTCTCTTATGACATTTGTGGCCTTCTTCCCTGGCTTTGGCAGAATTATAACCCATTTATTAGGTTGGGGCACCTGGAAGGCGGAGTTACGTTCACCCCGATGATGTGATGGGTGATAAATGATAATGAAGCACCAGGAGAGTTCTTAACCTGAATTCTAGACCATGGGCAATTACAGGAATAATTCCCTTGAAGAAAAATTCCTAAGACTTGACCGGGAATCGAACCCGGGACCTCATGAACTGTAGTCAGAAACGCTGACCACTAGCCCATGAAGCTGGCCATTTATTTATTTATTATTTTTTAAAATTTAAATAACTTCATAAATAATTTACTTTTTTTGACATCTTATATTTCTTCCAATTGTTATTTAATACATATTTAATTCTTTGAACACATTAAAAGCACCACTTTCTTCTACATTAGCAAGCCAAAATGGATGAACCCAGAATCGCCTTTTACGTCTTCTGTTGTAATAATTGATATTAGCTAAATAAACTAGATCGAGAACATCCTCGTCCAACGACGACATGTACTATGAATCAGTCCAGTGAGCGTCAAGTCACTTTGCTGTCATAGTCCGTGTTGGATCAGTGTATTTGTTGTATCACTATCATATCACGATCATCTTAGTGGGCGCCCGGCCTTAGGTTCATGGCCGCGGCCGATATAAGCTCTCCATAAATCCCTATCCTGAGCTAATTTTTCCAGTCATCCCTGGTATAATCTACTACCCTCAAATCATGGATAATGTTATTCTCCCACCTCATTCCTGGTCCAGCCTAGTAATAGTAAAATTTACTTTCATTATATTATACATTGCTCTGAATAGGGCATTCGTGTTTACCCCAATTTAGATTGTACATAGTCTAGAATTTATTTGAAATTTAAGATTTTATCATATTTTAGAAGGTTTTAAAGTCCTTTACCTGTATGTATTTTATTATAGCATTATACCGTTCAGAATTTGATTATTTTAAGAAAAGTTTATTTATCTCAGGAGAAAAGACTGGACGACCAGGATTCGATATCAGGCAGGGGATGACTTTAGAATTTGCTTTTTATTATTGTATATACCATCCATAGTAATTCTGCCCGAAGGCAGGTCCTTCACTGCAATCATAGCATTTTCATGCTATGCTTGCAGCTTTACTAGGGAATTGTGTAGGTGTGGTAGCTTCCCGTTGCTTTCCACACCGGTGAAGGATGATGATGATGATAATGATAATGGTAAGGATGATAATGATAAGGATGATGGCCATATGATTTCGGGGACCGTTTGGGCCTTAAAGTTTTCCTGACATTTGTCTTACAAGTGAGGAAAAACCCCGATAAAAACCTCATCCAGAAAAACTGCCCCGACCGGGGATCGAACCCGGGCCCGCTGCGTGACAAGGCAGCACGCCACCTCGAGACCACAGCAGTGGACATTGTATATACAATTTAGTAACAGTAAATCTGATAATGTTTTATTTTCTAAGACTGGTTTTTATTATATATATGTCCTATATGTATTTAATAATAATAATATAATAAATAATAATAATAATAATAATAATAATAATAATAATAATAGCTTTATTTTACCTGGCAGAGTTAAGGCCTTAAGGCCTGCCACTCAACAAGGTTTTAAAATTCCAAAAAAAAGTCTTACATCTGAATTACATAAACATAAGCGATTACATGTTATAAATACAATACAATTAATATTTATAATGTATTTTGATTTACTCTAGAGTTAACGAATTAAATGTATAATATGTACAAGATATATAAAAAACGAGAAAAAAATTATTAATGACATTGTATAAATTTAAATAAATAGAGAAAAATTAATTATTAGACAACATGTAACTGTATAAGCGTGACTTAAAGGTGCCAACTGTGCGGCAAACCCTGATATGTTGAGAAAGAAAATTCCAGGAGCGGGCAGAGGCTACTGTGAAGGAAGTAAGTAAAATAAGAGGAAGTGCTATGAAGAGGAATTGTTAGCAGGCTGCTATCTGTGTGACCTAGTGTCAATATTGTGGTAAGAGGATAACTTCTCAAATCTGGACGCCAGGTAAGTAGGAGTGTAGGAATTCAGAAGCTTGAAAATAAGTGAAAGGAGTGCAATTTACGTCTGTCAGTAAGACAGAGCCAGGAGAGATTATTGAAGTGTTCGAAAATATGGTCATAACGGCGGATATTGAAAATGATTCGAACTCAAGCATTATGAACACATTTCAGTCTCTGCGACAAGTCATGGTTTAGATCATTATATATAATGTCACAATAATCGAAGTATAGCAACACAAGATTCTGCACAAGGATTTGTTTTAACGAAACTGCGAGAAAATTCTTTAAACGTCTAAGATAATGTAAGATGGAGAAAGTATTTTTACATATGTATTTCACTTGTGTTTGCCAGGTTAAATTTGCGTCTAGATGTAGTCCAAGATCTATTACTGAAGAAGAATAAGGGATAATTAAAATATTATTTATAGTAATGTTTGGAAGTATAGATATGCCAAAGGTTGTAAACAGTCTTTGTTATCCCATTAGAATTACTTGTGACTTGTTAGGATTTAGATTTAGACCGATACTTGAAGACCAGTTAAAGATGGATATGAGATCGTCATTCATTTTCGTCAAGCTGTTATAGAGAGAATGATGAGGTGAATGTAGGTAAATTTGGAGATCATCAGCATAGAGGTGATAACGGCAGTGCTTTAGTACAGTTGGTAAGTCATTTATGTAGATTGAGAAAAGAAGAGGTCCGAGAACACTGCCCTGGGGGACTCCCGCCTGCACGTTTAGTGAAACGTATTGCTGACGCCCGTGCAGGTATGAGTCGAACCAGAATACAGCGCTGTCAGACAAGTGTAGGTGCTTGAGCTTTATCATAAGTAAGTCGTGGTCTACCGTGTCAAAAGCCTTACTGAAGTCAAGTAAGGTTAAAGTAGTCAATTCATGTCTGTCCATGGCTTCACGAATATCTTCAATAATTTTTAACAAAGCTGTGGTTGTGTTATGACCAGATCTAAAGCCGGATTGATAAGGATCAAGGAGGTGATTTGCTTGGAGATATTCAGGTATTTGTTTATGTACAATATGTTCCAGGGCTTTAGATAATGTCGGAAGGATGCTAATCGGAATAAATCACATAAATTTATTTGAACTGCAGACAAGCAATTTGAAATAGCGAACTCTGTGAAAAGATATAATTTGTTATTTTTTTATAATCCATGTACATGAAAACCATCCTGCGCCGTAGCCGTTTAAGGCAGGATGCTTTGATGCAGAGTTCCTAAGGGGAAGCAAGCATTTTTTCATGAAATTTCGGCCAGTATGGAACCGGTGCCCAACCATGATAGTGAAGAATTTGGGTACCTACAGTAAGTAGCTGCTTCAGGTTAAGAAAACCAGCAATAACGACACAGGGAGACATGATAACAGCATGCCCACCCCTATAGTAGTTAGACGATCGTCCATCTTTGTAAATGACAAACAAATGTGTGGCCAGCAGTCGGATAGTAAACCAAGGACCTTCCCTTAATTAGGGATTATATTAAATCGAAAAATGTACTTGGCTGAACAGCACTTTAGGTTACCTTTGATTTTTCAGTTTATTGATGCTCTTCTTCTGTATTTGCTAACATTTTTTAATACTTTAAATTTTTTCAAACAATTTTTATTACATTATTTGATAATGTTTAAGCATTTATTTAAATACGCAAATCACAACATTATCACAGTGTTTGGCAATATTGTGATGCTGACTGCTATTTTCTCCACAGAGTATATTACTTAGTCTATTATTTTTCGATCGCTGGTTTGGGTTATCGCAGGTTATAATGGTGTTAGGACGTGATAAGTAAGTGTACACCCATTTTTAATAAACGTTTGGTAATTTTAATATTATCATTATATTTCTTTAACATATATTTGGGGATTTATTGCAAAGATCGGCCATTTAAATTTCGGAGCGACGTTCTGCCATCCTGCGTAAGCTGTATAAACTTTAGTACGATTTCGATAATAATCGATATGTGGCAAGCATGATAATCGATATGTGGTTCGATGAAGGTTATCGCTGGCTCTATAAACTCTGGCGCCATGCGCACTGTTGTTCTATAGGACTTGGAAAATATATCGGGTTGCCTGAAGTGCTGTTTTCCATTACATTTATTTTGAGAATAAAGTTCTTAGGACAATTTTTGGACCAAAGAGAGATGAACTGACAGGTGAATGGAGAAAACTACATAATGAGCTGCATTATATGTATAGGAAGCCAGAATATAATAAGAAAAGTTAAGTCTCGTAGATTGCGATGAGCAGGACACGTGGTACGAATGGGGAATGAATTAGGTACGTACAAGCCTTCTTGTATGAAAATCAGAAAGAAAACGCCCAGTTGGTAGACCAAGAATGAGGTAGGAGGGAATAACATTAATCACGACTTGAGGGAAGTGGATTATACAGGGGATGGTTGCAAAACATTAGTTCGGGATAGGGATGTATGGAGAGCTTATGTCCGCGCGGCCATGAATCTACGGGCTCGATAGTGCCAATGAGTTAGGTATTAAATCGAAAATTTAACATCCGTTCAACATTATATTCGAAATTTAGTTTTTAGAGAATGATTCGTTATTTGCTGGCAATTTCACTGATCCTGTAACTGTCAATAACAGACTATATTTTCTTACAACATGCTGCTGTGATATAATATGATGTAGAGCGAAGTTTTTCAAAGTATAAAAAGTATCCTCAATATTAATTGGGAATATTTTCATTTGAGAATGTGGGAATGATGTACTTCAAGGCTTCCAACAACTGATTGTGAATCGTAAATAACTTATATTTCTCATAAATGTTATTTATAGTTGAATTATATACAGTAACAATTATATCTAAAAGTGTTTCATTGTATGAAACTTAATGTATATACAATGCAAACAATGAATTAATTAATCCTCATAAATTCTAGTAATTTTCTCTTACCAAATATAGTCGTCCATATGTATAATTTGCATCATTTTAATTTTTACATATAAAATCATTTAGGGTCTGCTGTTAAAATAAACATTTTTTTAGAATAATTCTCTTTTAAAGAAGCTCTCAAAAAAAAAAGAAGAAGAAAGAAAGAAGAAAAAACTCCAAGCGCGACAGGCCCAGTAGCCCTTGACTTACAAGCTGGCTGCTAGCCTCACATCCACTTTTAATGTAGCTAGAAAATTATTATTTAAGATGCGAGGAAGTAGGCCTATTCCAATTTAAATAATTCGGAACCCGGAAAAATAAAGTATATGACTGACTCTTAGAATAGAAAATAAAAAGACAATTGAGAAAGTTCGAGAACATTAAGAGGTTTAGTAAACATCGATAACTGATAATTATATTCCATTGAGTGCCAAATGAACCTAGGAATCGTGATAAACCAAAATGCTATGGATGATAAAAATGGTGATAAGGAGCGAGAAGGCTGCATTAGCTCCAAAAATCACTTTTGTATCGAACCAGAAGATGCATGGTCGTGCATATAAGCTCTTCTTACATCCAAATCCTGAGTTAATGTTTTCCAATAATCCCCGGTATAACTAATCTCTCTTAAATGGCGGTTAAAGTTATACTCCCGCCTCATTCTTGGTCTACCTACTCGGCGCATTCTTTCTGGTCTTCCCACAAGAACTGCCTTGCCACTCTTTCATTCATGCCACATGTCCTTCTTATATCATTCTAGGGAAATGAATTATTCTTATTAATTTTTGTTTCTCTTTATTAGTAGCAATATAAACATATTAAGAGTTCTAAAATAACTTAAAACTGAAAAATATATAATACAGTTATTCTCCCAGTTATATTATATGCATCCGAAATATGACTCTCACTGTAAAGGAGGAAAGAACATTATGAGTACCGGTATTTGAGAATAGAGTTCTTAAGAAAATTTTTGGGTTAAAAAGAGATGAACAGACAGGTGAATGGAGAAAACTACATAATAGTAAGCTACATGATATGTATAGGAAGCCAGATATAATAAGAACAGTTAAGTCTCGTAGACTGCGATGGGCAGGGCATGTGGCACGTATGGGGGATGAAAGAGATGCATGGCAGCTTCTTCTAGAATAAACAGAGGAAAAACGCCCAGTTGGTAGACCAAGAATGAGGTGTGAGAAAAACATTATGCATGATTTGAGGGAAGTAGATTATACAGGTGATGATTGGAAAATATTATCTCAGGATATTGATGTATGGAGAGCTTATGTTCCCGCGGCCATGAACCTACGGGTTCGATAGAGCCAGTGAGTGAGTTAGTTAAAATAATTTAATTCGATAACGATATCTCTTAAGTAACGAAGGTATAAACATATCGAAATTGTAGATTTAAAAAAGTTTTTATTTTAGCGCTTATGAATTTTAAAATGCAGAAGCATGTAATTGTCTTTCAACACCTAAAACTGAGATAATGGCTTTCAGAGGAAAGGATCAAAAAATCAAAATTTTAGTAGATAATGTTTCACTTAAACAAGTATAACATTTTAATTATCTGGGAAACAATATATCTTACGATTACGACAAAGACCTTTAAACAAAACTTTCCAGATACAAACTTATGTGTGGTACAATTAGGCGAACACTTGGAAATAAAACGAGAAAGGAAACAAGTTGACATTTTACAAGATTATGGCAGTCACTACTCTATTATACGGCAGTGAGGACTGGGCCCTGAGACAGAAAGAAATTAAGAATATCCAATCGACAGAAATGAAATTTTTACGTGCAGTTAAGGGATGTACAGCCTTTGAAATAATTGATGATTCACAAGTATACAACTATTTGTAAGCCTATGTTTTCCCATTACAGAGATTTAGGCGCTCTCCCCCTACAGGGAAGAATTTCAACCATACTACTTTAGTTACACTTGTTTTCGTATAGATGTCATTTTGAGTGGTACGTGGTCAGCGTTCCGCCTCATACTGACATCTAGGAAACCAAGGTAGTGCTAGGACGGGAAAATTCGATAAATTTTGCTTAGAGGTATTTTCATTCTGGTTTAAGGAATTTTTACGAGGCTGAAAATCTTCAGACTCGGGACCCACGGCTTAAAGTCCCACCCGGAGGACTTGCTCCTTGGATTTTTCCGCCCTAAAAATTCCATCGACCCCGGCCGGGTTTGAACCCGCGACCCTTGGGACCAGAGGCAAGGGTATACAACTATTTGAGAAACTAAATCCGTTCTATTTCATTGTGTGTCGTGCAATAGAAAACAATTTCATGTAAATAAGTAGTGCGGTAAATACTGAAAATAAAACAAAGCAAAATAAATGAAACAAAAGAAAGAAAATTAATTGAAATATGGACGAGAGAGAGAGAGAAAAAAAAATATGTCAGCAGGATTGAACCTCATGCATGGGAAATAGAAGCTCCCTCCATTAGACCACAACCACCTCTCCTAGAAGTTGTCTGTATGAAGAGATGCAGTACTTCAGGACTTACTTGTGTAATGAAATTAAATATTAACTTAATTTAAATTAAGCAGACGCATTTTGTATTAGAAGTGGAAATAAATAATTTTATTATGATATGTGTTTTGTAAACAAAGTAATGAGACGTTACAATCGTTATTCATTTTCTCTCTCTCTCTCTCTCTCTCTCTCTCTCTCTCTCTCTCTCTCTCTATATATATATATATATATATGAGCTGTTTTCTTTAATTTATTTATTTCCATATATTCCATTCCATAGTAATTCTGCCCAAGGGCAGGTCTTTCACTGCAATCATGGCATTTTCATGCTATGCTTTGCAGCTTTACTAGGGAACTGTAGGTGTGGTAGCTTCCCGTTTCTTTTCACACCGGTGAAGAGTGATGATGATAACGATAAGGATGATGATGATAGCCGGATGATTTTCGGGGACCGTTGTGCCCTACGCTTCTGACATTTATCTTACAGGTGAGGAAAAAAACCCGAAAAAATCTCACCAGGAGCCTGTCCCGACCTGGAATATTTTCATATATATTTACAAATGTATTTATATTACGAAACCTGGTAACACGTAGGCATTATGAAAATTGACGACGTTATTAAATGATAATAAAAAATCTACCTAACCAGAATCGAACGTGGGCCCGCGTCGTCGGAAAAAGAGCATCTTACCGACTGATCCACTTAAGCGAACGATATGAATGCTGCAAGAAGAGAGACTTGCGCCGTCCGCTTTATACTCAAACGAGTCAGAACATGTAACAACGTACTGGAGTGAATCGCTCTTCAAAACTTTCCATCATCAAGACTTGCGCCATCATTTTTTTTCAAAGGCTGTACAAGACGAGATCATATAAGGAATGAAACTATAAGAGAAGAGTTAGGAATAATGTAAATTACACATCAAATCTGTAATTACAAGAAGCGATGGACTGAACACCTTCAACGAATGGATAACAACATATTTCCGAAGCAAGCTTGGATGTATAAACCACGAGGGAAATCTTGGCAGATCAAGAAAGCGATGGAATATTGAGCCGGAACAGGCTATAGACCCTATATAGTGAAGATGATGATAATGACGACCAATTTTAATCGTTCCTTATGATCTGGATTTTTGTTTTGTTTGTAATACAAATTTTTATGAAACTTTGTATTAGAAACAAAACCCATTACTACGTATGCTTACTGTTAAGCGGACACTAGGACTACAATGAATGGACGGGCCAAAATACATAACCTTTTTTTTTTTTTTTAAATTAACATATGCAAAGAATATGGTCTAATACATTCAGAAACAAAATGTTGTAATATTAGAATTTTATGGGTGTAATGGATGCAAATTTAACGTACCGGTAAAGGCTTTTAATTAATGAATTTGTACAACGCATTTTAATGGTAACAATATGCTGACGAAAATGACTTCCACAATTGTAAACTTTAACCAGTCCAAATCTGTAAAATAAAATATAAATTGCTAACGACAATTACATTTTAAATTTCTGATAACTGGATTTTAAATTTATATTCTAATATAGCAGAATATCTATCTATCTATCTATCTATCTATCTTCGGGTTTTTACAGCTGCTGCCGTCTTCCCGTGCCAAACCTCCAAAGCCTACGGTCTTGGGCATCTTCGATGCTTAGCCCTCTTGCTTGCATTAATGTCTTCATGTTTTCCTTCCATGTTAACTTCGGTCTCCCTCTCTTCCTCCTTCTGGTCGGATGGCATTGATATAGTTGCTTTGGCCATCGCTCATCTTCCATTCTCAAAACATGCCCTAACCACATTAATTCCTTCTCCTCAATTCTCTTTAATTACGCTTTCTTCTGCTTCCATTATATTTCTAATTTTCTTATTTGTGACTTGTTCTAATTTTGACTTTCTGGTACTTCTGCGTAAATAATCCATTTATAGAGCTATTAGTCCATTCTTGCTGTACTTATTGATTGTCCATACCTCACTTTCATACATTGCAACAGATTCCACCAATGTTTTACAAATGTATTTTTTTTGTGTCTTTCCAAATATGCTTATCCCACCATATGGAATTTAACTATGATATTATTTTGCTACTCAATTCAATTCTATGTTTTATATTCTCTTTGCCTATACCTTCAATGTTATCCATAATTATTCCCAAATATTTGGTTTGTTTCACTTGCTTTATTTGGATTCCTTCCTCTAATATTAAATTTTCTCTTTCATTGCTATTTACTGCCAGATATTCTGTTTTTTTTTTAATTTACTGTGAGACCCCATGATTCATATGTGTTTTTCAATCTTTTTTATCATGAATTCCATATCAAATATGTCTTGCGCTAAAACCAGTTGGTCATCAGCAAATTGTAATGTCAGCAAAAATCGGTTGCCTATTGGGATCCCCATACTTTGCAGCTTTGTTTCCATTTCGTTAATATAAATTCTACATAAATATTAAATAAAATTGGTGATAGACTGCACCCTTGTTTCAATCCCTTTGAGGTGTTTATAGAATTAAACATTATATTTCCCATTTTAACATAAGCGGAGTTATCTTTATAGATTTGTTTAATAATTTCTATTAGGTTTCTTCAATATTGTATTTCTCCAATACTCCCATAATTTGTTCCTCGGAATTGAGTCATAAGCTTTCTCTAAATCTATCATTGTCAAATGGGTTTCTTCTCCAACTGCAGTCCGTTTTTCAATTAACTGTTGTATTGCAAATATATTGTCAACACATGACCTTCCTGGTCTGAATCCATTTTGATCTTCTCCTAATTTGTCTTTAACATCTTTTTGTAACTTTGTTTTTAATAACTTCGTAAATATTCTATATAATGTGTTATTTTATACTTAGTCCTCTGTAGTTTTTTGCGTCTCTTCTATCGCCCTTCTTGTATATTGGTACTATGTAGCTTATTTTCCATTCCTCAGGAATCTTCTGTATTGCAATGCACTTATTATACAAGTCCCTCAATCTACCTATTAAATTTTTTGGGCCATATTTAATTAACTCATTGGGTATGTTTCCCGGCCCTGGTGCCTTTTTATTCTTTAGGGTTTGAATTTCTAATTCTATATCTATTGTATCAAATTCCAGGGCGTTCATTTCTATGGTTGGATTTTCTGTTGTTTCCATAAACTCATTTCTAGTTTCTGACAGTAAAGCTTTGTAATGTTTTTCTGCGTCTGATTTTGCTAACAATTTATCTTGCTGGATCCTTGGTTGGTTTTCAGTGTTTTTAGAAATCTCCATACTTCTGATGATTGTGATCCTCCTATATAACTTTCTATTTCTTGGCATTTGCTTTTCCATAATTTGTTTTTTTCTTCTATCACTTTCCTTTTAACTTTGGCGTTTGTTCTCTTGTATTCTATCCAATTTTCTGTTGTTTTATTTGCCAACCATTCTAAGTAGCATTTTTTGTTCTTTTTGGTTAATTATTCAATATCATCATTCTACCAATCTTGAGTATTTTGTTTTTTATTTATTGTGCCTAATGCTTCTTTTGCTGCCGAATGTATTATTTCCTTTAATTGATTATATTCTTCTTCTATGTCTTCCTTGTAATCCAAATTCCTCAATTTTAATCCTCAGTCTTTCTTTATATAAGTTTTTGATACTATCCTGATTAAATAAATACAGTTTTAAATTTTTCTTCCTGCTTCAGTTGCATTGTTGATTCCCTTGCTTCATCATGCACTTTTTTTCCCTGTAAGGAATTTGGGGATGATCTGTGCTGTGAGTAGATAGTGGTCAGAACCACAATTTGCTCCTCTTTTAACCCTTGAGTCCTTAATAAATAAGGAAGTATTTTGCTTTACAATTATGTAGTCTATTATTGATTTCTGATTGAGACTAGGTCGTTCCCAAGTAAATTTATGAATATCCTTATGGTCGAAAAATGTGTTTACTATCTTTAATTTATGTTGTTTGCACATCTCTATGATTCTATTTCCATTATCGTTGACTTCTTGTTCCCCATATTTTCCTACTGCTTCATCATTGTTTCTTCTACCCACTTTCCCATTTAAATCTCCCATTAGTATTGAATATTTATTTTATCTATTTTAAACAAATCTGAAAAAAAAACCATATGCATGAGATTCAGTCAATAAATCGGAGTATCTAGAATCCAAACATTCTTCTGTACATTAAAAAGTACATTGAAGTAACTAATCTGATGCTAAAATTGTAAACATGTTCTTGTTAATGAAAAATTCGGCACAAATTCCTTTCCTTGGCAACTTTGAGAACCGTAATTTAAAATTATGTTTTAGTAAAGATACATTATATCTCTTAAACAAAAAGGTCCTTTTAGTCTGGTGTTGTAAGAATTTACACTACGTTATGTCTGGCCATAAACAAATCACAATTATCTATGGTTAAACATAGCCTAAATTATATACGTATAAGATAAAGTTATAATTTTTCATTTTAGAAAGGGTGATTACGAAGTTTCTTATTTATGGAGTTTGTTAATATTCTTACACATTCATCATCATCATGAACAAATTCGTTTTAGGCCATGTGGCCTGTACGGCAAACCTAGCGAAGATGGTCTTGATCTTTCCACCGATGTTTTGGTCTTCCTTGGTCCTTATGTCCAGTTGGGGTATATTGGAATGCCAATTTTGGAAGTCTATTTCTTGCCATTCTCCTCAGATGATTTTTCCATTCTTGTTGGTATCTTTGTATATCTTCATTTAAACTTGTTACTCTAAGTTTTGCTCTGATAATAGTGTTCCTTTGGTGATCCAGTCTATTAACTCCTAACAATGATCGTAAAAAGCGCATTTGGCTTACTTGAAGTTTATGAGAATTTCTTTCATTTAAAATCCAAATTTCACTTCCGTATTTTAGTTCTTTAATAATAAATATTAATTTAGACATCACCCAAGTCCACACTTGAATATACTCGGTAAATAAGCAAACGTACACCACGTTGATATCAATGGTCAGATATAATTCATATAAAGCGGCTCCTACACGATCAGTATTTATATCAATATATTGCACAATATTATTACTTGGCCATCCCACGCGGTGGAATATTATTGCTCAATAAATTAGTTCGTGCCTGATACTTGTGCAATCAACATTTGGAATAATAAGAAGATATAACATAGAACTGAACTAGGATTGTACAATATTGCCAACAGACGACGCAATATTTACTAGATTGCACATTAAAAATCAAACTGCTTTTAATTGACTCAATATATTGCGCAATCTTTCAATGTGATCTACAGACGCTCAATATTATTGCACAATGCCAATTATTGTGCAATATATTGACGTAAATATTGATCGTGTAGGGGCCGCATAAGATTTCTTATTAAAAATCGTAGATAGTTTTGTGTATAAGTTGTAAATGTTCCACTCTCATGTCAAATTAAATTGATTGATTATTATCAATTCAAATATGTATTCTTCTTCTCCATCATAGTTTAACCTTTCATTTTATAGATACCTTTACAAGCAACACACCGCCCGGGCCTTATAATGGTACGACCTGTCGGGAGAGGATGTGAAAGGCCTCCCGGAATGAGTGAGCAGCTCAATCTACGACCTCCTCCGAGACAACAAATATTAAGATGAAACATAAGCCTACCATTCACACTAAACAGACGAATATGATAATGCTGATTGTGATAACCAGATGATATTTGGGGACTCTTTGGCCTTTAAAGTTTCTTAAAATTTGTCCTGCAGGTAAAAAAAAAGAAAAAAAAAAGCACATTACCCAGCAAACTTGTCCCAATTGGGGATCAAACTCGTGCCCGCTGTGCACAATGCAGCAATGATTCCCCGAAATAAAACGGTGGACCAAATGTTCGTTAAATTAAAATATAAAATTATTTTAAATTCTAAGAGAAAATAATAGAAGTTGCTGCCGTCAACATCCGGTTTGACCTTAACAGTATACTGTACTTCATATTTAGGCCTATATGTGTACTTTTAATAAAAAATATATATGAACAACAATATATATTTTACATTAACAGTCTATATGTTCCCTATGATGGTGCGTCAGAAATGGTCAGCCGGCAAACTTGTCATTCACAGACCTCTATAAAAGAGGGGTTATCTCATCTCATACCCGACCCGACCTTGGGTTGGATACGAGTTGATGATATTATTATATTATAGTCTATATCTTAAAGAAAAGTTTGTGGTAAAAAAATTGATTGAAAAGACGAATAATAACAACCAACAAGTTCATTTCACATTTGTGGATTTAGAAAAGACATATGACAGTGTACCTTTACAAAAGTTGTGGAAAGCATTGGAAGATATGACCTTAAACGATACAATTATTAATGCAATAAAAATGTTGTATAGAAATGCAGTATCTAAAATTAAAATTGGAAAATATATATCAGAAGAAATTAAAGTAACAAAAGGCCTTCGTCAAGGTTGTAGCATATCACCAACATTATTTAAGATATTTATACATAAAGCACTGTCAAACTGGAGCAAAAAATGTTCAGGAATGGGAGTACCCATTGGAGATGGATCAACAGATACAATATATACACTGTTATTTGCGGATGGCCAGATAATAATTGCTCAAGAATATGAAGACATGGAGTTTATGTTCAGAAAATTATTGGACGAATACGATAACTGGGGTTTGAAAATAAATTTAGAAAAAAACATTTTATATGGGATGTGCAGCCGAAACCGAAGATTTGATATTAGAAGATGAAAAGGGGTATATTTAGAGGATATGAAGAATTTGAGTATCTGGGAGTAAAATTAGATAAAGAGGATAAACAAGAAAGTGATATTAAGAACAGAATAAATAAAGGTAGAGCAATAACAGCAATGCTGAATGGAGTCTTGGAACAGACATATAACCAGGAAAAGTAAGTTACAAATACGTATATAATTCAATAGTGAGAAGTACTGTCACATATGGAGTTGAAGTTTGGAAATTCAACAAAAACCTTATGTCGATGGAAATGGATTTCTTGAGGAGAGCAGCAAGATGTTCAAAATTAGACAAAATAAGAAATACTGTCATAAGAGAAAAAATGAATATTGGTTATTCAATAGTAGATTATATACAGTATAAGCAATTAAAGAAGAAAGATTACCCAGGAAAACATTGGAATGGTGTCAACCTGGAAGGAGGAGGAGAGGAAGACCTCGAAAACTCGTGGATGCAGGAAATAAGAACTGGAATGAGAGCAAGAGGACTGGAGGACATAAATTGGATGGAGAGACGAGTGGAGAAGAAAAATAAAACTTTAGGCACAGAAAGATGTGTAAACATTAAAATTCTGTATATAAATAAAAAAAACTAATATAAAGCTTGAACTTAATTTGATCTGTTCTTTAGCCTCGCGGTCCTTAACCTATAAATTGGCAACGTATTTTATTAGCAGAGATGGAACAATTTCTTCGTAAACACGATATAAGAGCATGGTTGATGTGACCATTGTACTTGACGCCGGAGGGAAGGGGGTTAGAATAATTTTCTGTACCGTGTGGTTACAACAACAGTTCAGAATAACCACTTTAGATTAATTATATTTCACTTCAAATATTGCGAACAGTCAGTGCGCAACTTTCATATTCTCCCAAAGTATACTTATAAGTCTGAATCCTGTTCTTTTTTACATCTGATCGCTGTTCAGAATTCAGAGTTGCCTCTACTGTATGGTTGGAGCCAAGTCAACCTCGTGTCGTTGAAAGGAGTTGTTTCATGTCTACTTTTCAGTTACATTGATTTAATGTATGTACTTTTTTTAACATGTGTCAAGTAATATATATATATATATATTATGTCAAATTAAATTTCACTATATTCCTACACATTTAAATAAGCTGGTACGAGAATTTGAGTTTCGCCAATTTAAGGGATAATATGAGAAGGTTGGCAATTTCAGAGATGGATAACCAAAACAAGAGATGAGGAATGTAATGTTTTATGCAGAGGTAGCCTATAGTTAGAATTAAATTATACGGCTAGATTTATAAAGAGTTTCAACTTACAAATTGAAATGCTATATCATAACAGCAATGTGTCACTGAGCGTCGAGGTAATGTCTCCCTCTATCATGTCGATGCTGCCATGAATTATTTAAGCATTGAGTCAAAATTACGCAATGTGTTTGCAGTGAAGGATTTCCGAGATGGATATGTTTCGTATTTATACAAACTAACAATAAAATAGAACGATTTAGTAATGAATGTACGACACGGGTACATAGCAAATGTTGCATTGCGTCACAACGGTAGATGGAGGATTTGAGGTGTTTTTCCCTCCTCGGTTGAGTTACGTCTCCGTGCAATTAACAAATATCTATCCTTAATTAATTTTCCAGTGTCGAATATGAATACGACAGTCGGACCTATATCAGTGACGTAGAAGATGACGAAATGCTATAGCTAGTTTACCTCATAATCTCAAGTCGTCCTTATCAAACCTCCGGGCTTAATAACAAAATAATGGAGACTCTACCCTCCTAGTTACCAGATTTCAGAGTTATCTTCTTTCTACAATCTTAACACTAGGTCACAAGATAATAGTCCTACCAATTCTTCTCCACAACATTTCCGCTTATTCTACTTATTTCACAGCAGCTTCTGCCCGCTCCTGGTTTTACCTCCCTTAAGATATCAGGGGTTCCGCACATTTGATATTTTTAACTTGCACTTATACAATTACTTGTTATATAATTTTTATCCAGAACTAAATTTATTTTACGTCATTAATAATATTTTTCTCGTTTTTCTATCTTGTATATTTTATATTTTATTCGTTAAATCTTGAGTAAATCAAAATATAATGTAAATAAGCATTGTGCTCTAGATATCTTATATATAAAAATTAATCTTTGTTTGTTTGTATATTTGTTTGTATGTTCATACTTTATGTGCGGCCATACCGTTGATCCGATTGTGATGGGGTTTTTTGCAAAATGTTCAGGAGATTCCCGGGATGAACATAGGCTATAAGAGAGTTGTGATACTCAACTCCTACACAACCCTTAAAATCGCCCTTTGTAGTGGAAAACGTGAAAAAAGTAGCTCTTTGGACGCTTAAATGGCTTACGCTGCCTAAACCATAAGAAATACACAAAATTAATGTAGGCCTACACAGAATTGAATATCTCAAAAAGCTCCACAAAAAATGTCCGCGACAGCATATGTTTCTCTCTAACGGATAACTCACAAAAACCATTTTTGTCTTTCATTGATACCAAGAGTCTCGCGCCGTAGCAGAGAGGTTAAGGCAAGAAGTCTTGGCGCAGAACTACGGGACTTACGCTGGTTCGAGTCTCTACGGGGGAAGAAATCTTTCTCATGGAATGTCGGCCAATATGGGTCAGAAATGAAATCTAGCTGGGGGAAAAAAAACTGTTTTGACTCACTCTCATCAATTTATCTTTGTTTTTCACTCTAATATAATTGTTATATGACGGTTCTTAACTTATCTACAAAGGAGGGTTCAATTCTAATGTTCATGACTATGTGGCATCATTCATACTTCTTGAGCCACAACAGAAGGCTGTAAGAGGTTTTCTTGCGAACTTATTTAATAATATCTAATTATGTCATAATTGCTGAATTTTATGGTAAAAAAGTAACATATATTTATCGTCCGCCCATGACATGAGAATTGAACGTTCGGGCAGGACAACGTCTGCCGGGTACGCTAGTATTGTATAAAAATTAGTAGTTTATTTTAATTTAGATGTAACGGTAATTTTTGTATTTTTTATCTAACCTGGTTGAGTGGTAGACAATACCTTAACTTCGCCAGGTGAAATAAAGCTATTATTATTAGTATTACTACTATTACACTGGTCTATAAAAATGAACTTACTTCTTTCACAAGAATAAAAATGATATATTCTATAAGCATTTTTCATGCTGAATTTAAATATAATTTCAGTTTTTCCCGATCAGGCAGGAGTTTTGTGTGATATTCATTTGAATTTTTTTAATACTACTCATTCTGACTTACCTAGAAAGTGGTAGATAGTGATGTTCAGGCATATTTTGCATCTGAAACATGTCTCTTGTTGGTCCAACAGTAGTCAACCAGTGTATTAGAACTCCACTTGCATTGGTACCTGTTTTCCATTGTAGAAATTTGCTAATTATATTGCTCACCGTGCTCATAGCTGACAGCCCCAAGAATTTCTGGGATGAGTCTAAGTGAGAGTCCAAGAAGTGCATTTTTAAATACCGGTACATGTTGCTTTATTAGAATCCAGGAGATCACCCACTAGGCCACTATAGTTTTCTGCTTTATGGTTTCCAAGGAAATTGCAACATATATTTTTGAAAGACTACCTGGTGCTTTTTCAAGTGGTTTTCAAGTTTCATGTTCATCAGCCATTAATGATCTTATTTTTGGTCTTATAAAAATTCCTTCTTTCAGTTTAGCCTTATATACTGATTTTGGAAACATTTTCGATTTCAAGTACGTACAAGAATCCTTCAGAAAGTTTATCCATAACTTTGACGAAATTGTTCATTACTCCTAATTTAATATGCAATGGAGGTAAATATATTTTTTTCAGGATTCACTAAAGGGACATGTGACACATTTTTCTGGCCAGGGATAAGAGATTCACGTTCAGGCCATTATTTTTAACGTAATGAGACTGACACATCACAATGCCAGATTAGCAGGTCTGAGCATGTCAAAACATGAATGAACCTGGGCAGTCTTGTCTTTTGATGTTTCAGCATGACATTATATATAATTTCCTTGAATACAACTTGAATAAAATCGCTAAATATAGAGTAAAGGTTCCTATGAAAGGTCAAAGAGAATGTTAAAATAAGATTTTAAAGAGTGGCTGTCACAAAAAAACTGTGCCTGATGGAAAAATTCTGATTACATTTCTGATTTCAGTATGAAAAATACACTAGATTCACTAATCAAATTTCTTGTGAAGAAAACCTTGTCGACCAGTCATCGTCATTATTATTATTATTATTATTATTATTATTATTATTATTAATTATTATTGTTTCTTCTTTATAACAACTCCTGAAATTCTGTCGATAGAATTCTTTCCACTCTGTATAAATATGTTTACCAAACTTATAAAAATCTTGCATTTTCGGTATTATTTACCCTCCAATATGTGATTTGAATATTTCAGGCTAGTACTGGAGGAGAAGTTCAGCAAGTAATAAAAGATGCTATTGATGTTGGATACCGTCACATAGATGGAGCTATGGTATATGAAAATGAGAAAGAAGTCGGAGAAGGGATCAAAGCAAAAATAGAAGAAGGAGTCATCAATAGAGAAGACATTTTTGTTACAAGCAAGGTATTTTCCGTTTTAATTTTTCAAGATCGCTACTTTGGTTAGGTTACAAGTTTGGTTACACTTATACCTTTGTGAATGATTCTTTACAGTTACGCCAGTGTTTTGTATTTTTTAACTAGGTGCAGGAATGAAATTTACAAATACATATAATACTAATTACAAGGGCAAGGCATTTAATGACCTATAAATTGGTAAAAAAATGCAAGATAAAAAATGCTATTATGACCTAAAAAAATGCGAAAAATGATCAATAAAATTAAAAAAATGACAAATAAAAGTTAAGAATTGCCTATAAAATACTACAGGGTGGACCGCTCGAATGGACCTAATTTCAATTGCTTGTTACTGGCAAACGGTTGAAGATAGAAACTTAAAACAACGTTCATAGTACAGAAAAACTCACCAAGTTTCGAATCCTGTCGGTAGATGGCACAAAGATACGTTTCTCGTTCTTAGATTTAATTGTTTGTGAAAATGGCGACTCCGCAGATGAAAGCGCAAGCTGTTTTGTGGTATGCGGAGTTTAAATCAATCATTAGAGTTCAAAGGGAGTTCCGGCGTGTGTTTAAACCGTGATGCTCCAACTGCTAGAAGCATAAAGAAGTGGCGTGATACATTATTAGCTACAGGATCTGTGTTGAAGAAGCATGGTGGTGGTCGCAGAGCATCCGATGAAATGGTAGCAAATGTTCAAGCCGCATTTGAGCGAAGCCCCCGGAAGTCATTAAGAAGAGCTTCGCGGGAACTTCAAATACCAAAATCGACATTACAACGGATTGTCCACAAACGCCTCAAACTGCACGCATATAAAGTGCAGTTAGTGCAACGTCTGGATGCCCGAATGACATGCCGAAACGAGTGGAATTCGCCATACGTACGATGCTGGAACCGTCTCGCGCGTCGGCGCTGATCCTGACTTCATGACCAAGATTTTCTTCTCGGACGAAGCCACTTTCCATTTGTCAGGCAAGGTAAACCGGCATAATGTGCGGATCTGGGGATCGGAGAATCCTCACGCTATTCAAGAGCATGTTCGTGATAGTCCGAAGATGAATGTTTGGTGCAGTTTGTCACATAATAAGGTGTCTTGGACCGTTTTCTCCCTTCGGCCGAGAAAACGTTTCGTGGTACCACATATCTTGACATGCTGGAGCAGTTCTTCTTTCCACAAATTGAACAACTGCAGCCTAACATCGTTTTCCAGCAAGATGGTGCTCCTCCCCACTGGTCCAATGAAGTTCGTACGACTTTGGACAACATTTTTCCCTGGCCGTTGGATTGGTAGGGGAGGACCAATCGCGTGGCCCCCGAGATCTCCCGATTTAACACCACTGGATTTCTTTCTCTGGGGCTATGTCAAAGATAAAGTTTACACCACCCCAGTCAAAGACCTTCGTGATCTTCGTGAGCGCATCATAGAGGCTATTGAGAACATTCCAGAAGACATACTCCAACGTACTTGGCAAGAAATTGTTCATCGCTTTGATATCGTCACAGTGACTGCTGGGGCTCATATAGAGATGTGGTGATCTGGATATCAAAACTTGGTGAGTTTTTCTGTAATATGAACGTTGTTTTAAGTTTCTATCTTCAACCGTTTGCCAGTAACAAGCAATTGAAATTAGGTCCATTCGAGCGGTCCACCCTGTATTTATTAGATTAAGTACTCACTTGATTACTGAATTACATAAAATTCAACTTAACATCAAAATATTAATAAAACAGTATTAAAAAATACATATTACAGTACCTTTTATTGCAGAAAATCCATTTCAATTACACAGTGCACTTTTACAACAATTTTGAATTGCAGTTAACATACAGAATAAGGGTAGAAGCTAGTGTAGGCGCTAAGAAATGTAATAAAATTCCTAGAGGTGGGCAAGTTCATTATGCACATGCCTTGAAAAAAGAGGTAGTAATTAGCAAAGCAACTATTTAATTCCAAGAAATTGTATTGACAAGGAAAAATACTGAATTATAATATAAATCTTAAATCAAATACAAATAATGTCACAGCCTTCTGGAAACGTGCAAAAAATGCTCAAAATGACCTAAAAATTGCCAAAAAATGACCTATCCTTAACAAAATTAAGAAAATGCAAAAAATGCCCTAACGAATTTCTTTTATTTAATCCGTTTTTTAATGTCATACATTTTCATATATTCAAGCAATGTTTTAACCGTCATAAGAAAAAGACGCAAAATCATGAATTGCCTTGCCCTAGTGATTACGTTTAATTTTACACTCATTTCATTTTGAGATTTCAGTCTGATATAATATGTAAAATAGATGTGTACTTTAGCATTATTCAAATAAAATTAATAATCCATTTCAAGAAAAAATAACTTATCTAATTCCTATATGTTGAGTTATAATTACACTGAGCAACATAAAAACAAACTTTTTTTTTGTCTCAGAAAGAAAAATATGTGATTCTGATAGTATTTCTTCTCCTGGATTCAAATATGAAATCGGGTTTTCTCCATCACGCAAGGTTTGAAGAAGATTCCATCCTTTTAGCCGGGAACCAAGCATTTCAGACTGGTTTTTGGATAACTTTAAATCTCGTATGAGATCGTTAAGATGTTCTTGAATCAATAAATGAGGCTCACATGAACAGCTTTGTTCAAAAGTTGTATCACCAAAATCTGTTTCTTCTTCTTCCTTATTCCATCAGAATCTGATACTCTCTTAATCTAATGTCACATGTTCTGGAGACTTTGGTATGGGCAATTCTTCGCAGTTGGAACTGGTCTCATTGCAGATTGCAAGTCAGGGTACACCACTGTATGTTTTGATTTTGACGCAATTCCTTTAATGTTTGTTATTAAAAAATAATTATTTAAAATTCATTAATTGAAATTGAAGTAAAAAAATTGTGGGTGATGGAGAAATTCCGAATACATATTTGAAAACACGATAAAAAACTACATTAAGTACAACTATTGATACTGATGAGACAAAAAATCATGTTGACCAGTGTTATCAACTTTAGTATAACAATATAAAATTATAAGGTTACCTGTAAGCTTCAATCGTCCTGAACTTCATTTTTTATTTATGTAGGCCTTTCGGAATCCGGTTCCATCTTCAGCAGAACGTATTATGTAAAATGGAAGCGGATTACGAAATATCTAAATATACATTTTTAAAAAAGTTTCAATTAAACCTTACTGATACTAATTGTATAATTTTATATTCCATATACCTCAACGGGATTTTATTACGCATTTTAATAGTATACTACAATATAATTAATTGTTCACATTTTACCACACATTTACAAGTAAATATGTTACCCGTGGATTTATGATAAGATAGTCTGAACCACTCTTTTGTTTCGCTCAGTAGCCGAGTGGTTAAATTAGGATCGGTAATTGATTCAAGAGTAAATAGTCATTAAAATATTTTAAATCTCTTACAGCTTTGGAATACCTATCACAAACCTGAACTAGTACTGAAGGCATTGAAGAAAACTTTGTCAGATTTGTCACTAGAGTATGTGGACTTATACCTTATTCACTGGCCATTTGCTTTCAAGGTAAATTATAACATTTTTACTTATTACTGTACACAGTATAATATTAAATATTGTAAGTTTTTAAAAGTTATAAAACAGAGCGATTCAGAATTATCTACTTGTAGGGATACCTCAATGGATAAAGTATTGATGAAGAACTCAAATCTGGAAATTTACTGTTTTTTTTCGCTAATTTAATTTATTGACTTACCACTAAAGTAGAATACATAAATTACAAAGCTATATCAAATCAATTTTGTTTCGTCAGAAATATAATGAGTGAATACAATATATAAAATCAGCGTTATAAATTGGAACACGAATATTCCAATAGTGTAAGGCTGTATATATGTATTTAACAAGATAAAATCAAATATCCCTCTTCACCCAGAGATTAAATCAAGCACGTCTCACTGAGTTCGTAGTTTGCTTGAATCGAGTCTCAACACAAGATTCGCGGTGCACGGGTTCCATCATAAACTTGCGTGAACAAACAATTCCATGAACCGAACCCTGCGTGAGAGTGTGAATTCAGCGAGAATAAGTGTGGCAGATACCAAATGAATTAACATGTTTACAAAGACATGAATCACTCACAAAATTTTGTGAAATAGATTAACAGTGTTTGAACTTTGCACATTATGCGCACTTCTTCATATCATCATCATCATCATCAACTTCACGGATGAGGTATTTGCGTGTTCAGATCTCACATCTGTTCAGCCCTGCGCTTTCTTGGTCTTCTTACCTATCTTCGTCTTCCAG
>JASPKZ010000350.1:0-85000 GCA_030220185.1 Diploptera punctata | reverse complement strand
CTACCATAAAACCAGTTGTTAATCAGGTATGTAAAATCGAAATGCATCATTATATAAAACTTTCTTAGACACATACAAAAATAGTAGTAGAGATATTTTGTCTCTGCATCCATTTTATCGTGCATTTTTCGTTTTTAATACATTAGATAGAACTTCATATTAAATTGAGGTTATTTCGCCAGATTAAACAAGCTTCAAATAATACTACATGTGCAATGTCATTTAATTTTAAACATTATTTTACCAAAATCAAGATTTGTTTACAGTTTAATTTTTTCACAATTCGTTATCTACAGAGAATCTCAAAACTTCAGGATCAAAATTATTACAGTTAGTAGTGTACTATAAACTGAGTATTTTGAGATAGAAAACCAATTATCGGAAATATGTATTTATTTTTATGCCCATAAACAACTTACACCTCATACCAACAATATCAACAAATGATAGCTCAGAGCAAGTGTTCAAAGTGGTAATCATCATTCTCAAAACATTAAGGCATATGCTAGATTCACGAAAAGTCAATTCAATAGGCAGTTGTTTGCTATGAAAACGAAAGCAGCTTTACAAAACGTTCTAGACAGAGGAAATCATGGCGCATCAAATATAAATCTCAAAATATTAACATTATAGTACTGTACAATTTGTACAATTTTGATTCTAAAGATGTGAGGCATTTTGTATATTATTTTGTAGTTTAACCATTCGCTTCAGTTTTAAATTTTCAATGAATTTCCCCAGAAACCGGATTTAAGTTACTGTAAATTTTATTCTCTATTTTAAGACATTCAAAACAAACAAAATATAACGGTACTTGAGATCAAAACACATTCCTCTGCTATTCATAAATGTTAATAAAAGATTACCCTGTCAAGGGATGTACAAAATATTGCAAAATATATAGCAGCAGAGTTAAGCGAGTGTACCTCGTCTTCTGAGTTGAAGGCCATTTAACAGCCGGCGAGATTACCTCGTCTTTTGAGGCGAATGGGTTAAGAATTATGTTCAACATATATTATATAGACTCCTACTCAGCGCCAACCCGTAAAGATCAAATCTCAGCAGAGGTAAACATTTATCTTTAGTTTCATTAACTATTGCATGCTAATAACAAACCTGAGTACATCATCATCATCATCCTTCACGGATTAGGTCTTTGCCTTTTGCGATCTCACATCTGTTCAGCCCAGCGCTTTCTTGGTCTTCGCACCGATCTTCGTCTTCCAGGATTATACATCAGTGCCATCTTTGGTATTCTATCCTCTGTCAGTCTTTGCGGATAGTTTATCCAATTGTTCCTGTGTTCTTCTAGTTATTGAAGAAGTTCTTTGTACTTTCAGTTCCTCTCTAATATTCTCGTTTCTAGTATGTTATTCGCTTAAAGTTTTATGAATTGTAAAACAGTACCTGATATCTCAGTTGTCCTCAATAATATCAGGTACTGTTTTACAATTCTTAAAACTTTAACACAGTGACCTCAACGGAGTTTCGTAATGTATCTTAAAACCTTGATGTACAATATTTCACAACCCTCATAACCTCAATTCCGCTGCCTGAATTTTACTTTTTTTTCTTTTTCCTTCAGGACCCAGGACATCACTTCCATACATCGCCACTGGTTGTGCCATCGTTGAGTAAAATCATAGCTGCGTCTCTTTTCTAACTCTGTTCCTCAATGTTCGTCTGATT
This sequence comes from Diploptera punctata, assembly GCA_030220185.1. Lineage (NCBI taxonomy): Eukaryota > Metazoa > Arthropoda > Insecta > Blattodea > Blaberidae > Diploptera > Diploptera punctata. Next base: position 83,311 of record JASPKZ010000350.1, on the reverse strand, counting down.
GTTCCACAAATATGTTGATATTTCTGTATTTTCTAATTTATATCTTGTTCTTCTTCATAAGTTATATCGCAGCCCAAATAATGGAAATGTGAAATCTGTTCCAACACTTCATCTTCTGTTACTATTTTTGTTCTTACTGGGTACCTTCCATGGAACGCCATTAGTTTAGCTTTTGATTCTGAAATGATCATATTATATGTCTTACATATATTATTTAATTGATAGACTACTTTTTGTATCTTGACGTCTCTGTCAAAAATTAATACTATAACATCTGCAAAACATAATTAATTCAATGTTTTATTTTGCCAAATATTTAATCCCTTATGAACTAATTGTTTCCATTTATCAAGAATGTCGTATAAATATATATTAAAAAGCGTTGGGGAAAGGCTACGCCCCTGTTTTAAGCCACAGTTAGTACTAATTTTTTCTGTTAATTTTCCATTTATTTCAATTTATTTTCAATATTCGTAATTAGCGGATTAGGCACGGAATAGTGCCGTCAACATGTATTCAGAGTATAAGCAATGTGAGTATATGTTCTTATAAAGCCGGGTGGGCATATGGTCCCATAACACTGACCAAATTACGAGAGAAACCTCTTCTCAAGCAGACATAGAACATTTCGCGTCCCATAGCTCTGCGCCAAGGCATAATTGCCTTAGAACCTTACGATTCCCTTTGGTACATTTACTTATTATTAAAAATCTTATTATAAAATCAATACTCCTTTACTACCTTTGAAAAGACTACTAAAAAAACAGAACGGAATACGCTATAAAAAATGAAATCTAATTCTGCAAGAACATTTCCTCTTTGTATATATTTCAGTGTTGTAACTTTTATCATATTATACATGAGTAAAATAATTTAAATAATAAAAAAAAAACTTCAAACAATATGCCGTTCAGTTTGTAAAAAAAATATAAAAATTTAAAAATTATACAAAGTGATTCAGAATAAGTATTACAGACTTCTAGGGGTTGTAGAGGGGATTAGTAGATAAAGTTTTTATTACGAACCCATGTCCGGAAACTTGCCATTTCGATGTAAAATAAGTTTGAAGATAAAGACACAATGGGCTGATATCGTGTGTCTTGTGGTTCAGAATAAGTATTACAGACTTCTAGGGGTTGTACTAAAGTGTGGTTCCACGTGGTGAGCCTGTTGTTCGTTGCATAAAGTGTACCTGCGACGCATGTTTTCATACACATGCACAACAAAACCTAGTATGTGCTCAATAAAATGTCTGCTATTGCCAGAATTCGTGCAAGAAGATCTTCCTCAGACTCGGCAGGCGTAGTACAACCCTATAAGTCTCTATAACCCCTATTCTGAAACACAAGACACACGATATCAGCCCATTGTGTTTCGATCTGCAAACTCATTTTACTTCGAAATGGCACATTTCCGGACATGGGTTCCTTATCGAAAGTTTATCTACTAAGTATATCTCTACAACCCCCAGACGTCTGTAATACTAATTCTGAATCACTCTGTATATTCATATGTGGAAATGAATTTTTGAAGATTACAAACGATTAATCAAGAGGACAGATTTCGATTGCTACAATTTTTTTTTGTTTGAATCTAAAACGGTATAATCTCTACTTTGAAATCATAAATGAGTAGTTATTGTCTCATAAGTAATGTGTTTTTTCTTAAATATAGGCTATTGTTAACGTTTTCTGACAAAAAATTAATCTACTATCAAAGTAGAGACCATTGGATTATATGGTCTTGAACCATTTCAGCTATGTTTATTATCCGTCGACGGTATTAGTCTCAGATTTTTATGCAAAGAATTCGTTAAGATCCACTTCTACAACTTCAAAGTTCTCGAAATTCCACGCAAGATGTGGGTAAAGAATCGAAACAGATGGAAATCTGAAGGTGCAAGATGAGGTTCATATGCTGGATGTGGTAGGAATTTTGATCATTTCCAATTCCTTAATTCTTATCACGGTCATTCATGCAGTATGCGATCCGGTATAGTTTGAACACGCGATTCCCAAAATTTCATGAACTTGTTCCAGTTGTTGAGAATAAAGATCCGCATCGATTGCACGAGGGGTTTGTAACAAACTCCTTCAAAATCCCACCAGACACACAACATTACATTGAAAACCGATATTATTCATGAGATAATGTAAGTAGCAAAGAAATTTAGTTAAAAAATCTAAGTATATAATTTAAAGGCAGCCTCATGCTAACTAACTCTTATCATCTATCAGCTTGTAGACAATGACAGTGGCCATGGTTGTTATGAACTGCCGTGCTAGAGAAAAAACATATAATAGTTCGAAGTTACCCTCCTATATTAATAAATTATAATAGGAAATAATATTATGAGGTTCTTCTTAATAAATGAGGTGAATCTGGTACAACGTACCTCATAAATACGAGGGTGAATCAAATATAAACAGGAATTATTGTTTACAACTTTATTGAATCAACAAAAGAATACAAAACCACCACCTCATTTTTTCTACATAGTCTCCTGCATTTCCAACACACTTTTGCCATCGAGTTGGCAACTTTTTGATGCCGTCCTTGAAGAATGAGGGATAACGTGTAGTCAGCCAGTTGCGCACGAACTCCTCTACCGCTGCATTGTCACTAAACCGCCTTCCTCCCAGGTCTTCTTTCAGTGGCCCAAACAAATGGTAGTCACAGAGTGACAAATCTGGACTGTAAGGAGGATGTTCCAGAGGTGTCCAATGCATTTTCGCCAGTTTTTCGTCAATTTTTTTTGTTCCTGGCTGAGGAGCCGAGGAACCCACCTGGCAGACAATTTTCGGAATTTGAGTTCATCACTGATGATGGCTTGAACAATTCCGAAGCTTATTCCAACGTGTGAAGCAATTTCAGAAATTGTTACGCGCCGATCCTCCTCTGAAAGGTCCCGTACAGCACGAATGTTGTCTGCAGTGATGCTTGTTCGTTACCGTCTTTGATGGGGCTCATTTTCCACTGAATCCCGGCCCGCTAAATTTTTTTGCGCCAATCATACACCTGCGTCTTCGAAAGGGTTGCTTCCCCTAACTGCGCATGGAGCCTTCTCAAAATTTTAGAAGGTTTAGTGCCTTCTTTCGCCAAAAACTTAATAATAATGCGTTGCGCAACAGACGTGTGCACCTCTTGCTCGCTCATGGCGTACTGAAGCAAGCGGTCGCTCTTCGGAGTGCGACACATCAAGATCCTACTCCAGACACCCCCACCAACTTCCCCGCCAAACCGCAACCTTTGCGGTTCGCTACCAGAGCCTCCAGATACAAATTCCGGTTTATATTTGACCCACCCTCGTATTTGTATTTCATTTCACATCTTTCAAAATGCAGTTCATTTCGTAGTCAGCTTGTCCATACTGTTGTCAAGGCAGAAAACATAAAAATCAAAAGCTGATGATGATATGGACAGCATATCGAAACGTGTCAAATGATACACCAATATTTATGAGGTAAGATATGCAAGATTCACCTTATTTATTATCCTCATTTGCTCCGCCTATTACTTCTTAATAGTCATTGTAATCCGATTCATTGGGTTACATGTAAGTATAAATTGTACAGCGCTTTATTGTAAATTTAAACATTGTGAACTGTACAATAAATTCTGTGCTTATATGTTTTTGCCAGGTGGAATGTCACCCTTACTTGAATCAGTCCAAGTTGATTGAATTTTGCAAAGAACGAGACATTGTCATCACTGCTTATAGCCCATTGGGAAGTCCCAACAGCATTGCTGGTGAAAATTCTCCTGCTCCGTTGAAAGATCCAAAAATAACAGCAATTGCAAAGAAACTCGGGAAAAGTCCAGCTCAGATTATCCTTCGATATCTGGTAACGTAATAGTTTGTATGTTTGAATAAATAAAAGAATATTAATCGCTTTTTTTTTGTTTCTATGATTAAAAAAATATGAAATGTTAAAGAATCAAATTATAGTGTTTGAGAATAGTGCACATTTGAAATTACTTTATTTAAAAGAATAAGACACCGGTATTTGTAAGCTGCCCCAAGGGCAGGTCAAAACATCGCAATGGAAAGTTAGTTCTGAAGAACACAAGTAATTTCAATATCAGTAAAAAATTAACATATCATGTTGAAAAATGATTGTTATTTTTTAAAGGAAATCAATGGATTCGAGTGAAAATAAAACCCTATAGTAAAACAAGTAAAAAAGAAAACGCACAAATTATTGTTACAGTGCCATATCATCATCAGTGTGTGTTTTGTCCAAAGAAAGTATGGAACGTATTTGAGAATTGATTGAGAAATTGAAATACAAATAACAAAGAAACATATTAAAAAATTGTTGGCGTAACGCTGAAAGATATCTATGAATTTTGAGTTCAACTTAAGGACATAAGCTAAAACTAAAATACTAATACACAAATTTAAACTTAAAAGCTAACCAATATAACTCAACCTTACCTTATAATTGTCCACATTGTGTAGCTCATATTACGGTTAAATTGTTGAGTATTATTCCAAGATTCATAGACTATCATTTGCGCTAGAAATGCCCTTATTCGTGAAACATGTTTTTCCCTTTATATGTTACAATATAAATGAATCGGTTCATGCTGAAAGGGTCTCAGTTCATTTTGGAATTTACAAAATTCAAAATTTCTCTAGTGTGTTCTCCGCTCCTACATGCACGTTTTCGCTATGAAAGGTATTTAATCTGGTTTCGCTGTTGTAAGAAATCTATGAGAAGTGTTGAAAAAAAAAACATGCATATAAGATTTCAGAACATTAAACATAAAAGTTTCAACTCATAAAATTTAACTGAGACTCATTCAGAATCAATTTGTTTCGAAGCCTTAAAAAAAGACAAAGCAGTAATAAATGTGTTCATTAAATTAAAATGTAGCCATTAAATTGACGAAACCATTAATTCATCGCGCAGTTATTTAAATATTCTGGACCACAGTGAAAACACGACCATGTTAAACTATAGATTATTACTTATAGATTGTGTAATTCAACACAAATTTGAGTTATTTCTACTCATTCGCTTATCTGCTGTTTTATTAAAAGTATATGAAATTTCTATAAAAGTGTTGAATAAATTAAAGCCATGTATTTTATAATATGCATTGCCAATTTACAGGTTAAAATATGCAATGCATATATTTCTTCCCGTCATTCAATGACTCAAATTGGCATCTACGCAACTGCAAATTGAACTTCAAACAGAGTTTCTTAGTGTTATTTAATAGTATGTGTGTACTGGGTTCTAGTACTTCCTTGCCGTCAGCCAATAATACTACATCATCAGCATATACCAAAAGCCTATCGGTACCAATGAGTTATACGCCGCCTTTTTCTCTGCGTATGTGATTGCATGTTGTAGTATAAAATCGAATAGCATAGGAGACAGTGAATCTCTTTACTTTAAACCATTCTAAATTTCAAAAAGTATCTGAAAATCAATTTATATATCACATTCCTTTATATCATGACTTTTTACCGGCTTATTTACAACTGCGTATGTATTTAAATGTATTGTACAGTACTTTTTAATTATATGCACTTTCTTATTTACAGCTGCGTACATTTTTATACTTTTGTTTATAGAAAATTCAAATACCATCATTGATAAACGTGAATTAATGTACCATGTTTACCTCACAATATTTGTTCAAAGTGTTTACCACCAACCTCAATGCAAGCGTCTACTTCACCCTGACGTCGTTGTAGGCCAACATAAGTCGAAAAACAGTAATGAGGGCCCTTAATGGAAAACACAGATTTACTAAATTTCACCTAAATCTGGCTTCGCAGACTATAAGTTCCCTATCTCAAATTTTTACGTAGAGAATCCCCTATAACATTCTTTTTTCCATTTTCACCCAATTTTATTAACTCAATATGTATTAAATGTACTTTTATTATAGCATTTTCACATTATATAATATAAATTGGTTTTAAACAAAAAACGAATTCTGGATTCTATCAACAGAACATTATGTTTGCTCGCGAAAGCCTTAATTCACTATAAATACATAATCAGATATAATTAAAAAAGTGATATATTTATTTTATAAGTGATATAATAATATATTTTAAAATATTTCTTGTGTTACAGATACAGCATGGTACTGTACCAATTCCCTAAATCTTCAAGCAAAACGAGACAACAAGAAATATAAATATTTTTGATTTTGAACTAACTCCTGATGAGATGACTTCAATTGATTCTTTAAACCGAAATGCTAGAATAGTGAATATGTAAGTAATACTATTTTCTATATAACAATCAATATTATCTAGATTCTTAAAATTCGAAGAAATAGTGCATACCAAACATCTCCACGAAGGAAGTGATTTTAAGTATGAGCAAATGTTAGATTTCATTGAAATTGTGGGATTTTATTATAACTTTAGAATAGAATATGATCAATTGTTAATGTTAATGTTTTTTTTTTCAGCATGCAGGATCACGAACATTATCCATTTGGCATCGAATTCTAAACATCAGAACTAAGAAAACATGTACTGTATAAGTTAAATTATAAAATAATAAATGCACTTAATTTATGCCAAATATTATGGCATTTTTAAACTTTATTACAAAATCAAGGTCAAGAGAAGAATATATGTAGCGGAATAGTATTTAACATATATTGTATATTTCTATCAAACAATATAAATATTGTAAATTATAATAATATGTTTGTATTATTAATTTAAAAAATATTTTCAAGGCATGTTTAAGCAAAAAGAAACAAGTATTTCGAGTCTGCAGTTTAAGAAGTTTGAAGAATTAAAACTAAGTAAATATTTAAAGATTTTCAAATCGATCTCCGAGATACGGGAAGTAAATGAAATTATATGAAAGATCCTGGAACGCATTTTGTTACAAACTATGTTTGGTGTTTTATCCCTAATAACGTTTATAGTGGTTTAGTCTTCTGGTAGATTGTTCAAAAATATCTAGATTTTAAAATATAGGACCCAATACTTTTGTGTGTCTCTAGTCATCCTAATCTTAAAAATTGTAGAAGTTAATTTACAAATATCTATCATATAATAATGCTTTGCCCTTCAAGAACTTGTAGGTCTCCTCGGATAAGTAATAACTGACAGTTTAGTGCCGGGGTCATATCCAAGTTAAACAAATTAGGCTAATATTATATGGTGGTCGAGGAATATTATTTTAAGGTGCGTTTTCGCAAAACCTGATATCTAGTTTCGAGATATTAAACCATTTGTTAATATAAAATATTGCTTACATATTTAAATAAAGTTATTTTACCCTTGAAAACTTTTTCTAGCCAAGAATTTGAATACATTACTTTTTAAAACCAGGCGGCTCTGTGGCGCAGGTGGTTAAACGCTCGCCTCTCACCGCTGGGGTCCCGAGATCGAGACTCGGTTATTCCATGTGAGTTCTGGTGATGGACGAAACGGAGCTTGGGGGCAGGTTTTTCTCGGGTTTTCTCCCGTTTTCCCCAGCTGCAATTTTATTACACTATTTCTCCATACTCATCTCATCCATTTCGGCATCTGCCCCTGTGATGGTGCGTCAGGAGTGGTCGGCCGGCACCCTTGTCATTCACAGACCTCCATATAAGGGGCTTCATTTCATCTCAACCCATATATATACTTTTTAAACAGACATGCATGCGAACATAAATTTATAGGATGGGCATTTCTGAAGGTTTTTTTTTAAACCCGATATCTACAACTGAAAGAATAACATTAAGGTACGTTTTAATTTAAATGAACAGAACTTTCCATGTTATTCTATTATATTTTGAGTTTTACACTCTCCTGATATTCGGCTTACAGGTAAATCCATAGAGCAACTCACTCAGAAATCTTCTACTGACCGAATATCGCACCCAGGTCCGCTGCGTCCGAGGCAAAATGTTAATCAATACCCCAGCGGTAAACTAATTTAATATCTAGTAACTAGAAATAAAAAGACTTCTAAAATATGCATAGCTCCCAACACGAAAAGTTCAATAAGATTTTTTGTTTATCAAGGCTATATAATGTTTAATTACTTTTCAAATTAAATTTTGGTGCAATTTAACAACTGATATTTTATAGGAAGAGAAAATAAAAGCTAATGGTGATGTTTAGACCGTTTCATTCCTATAAACTGTAATTTGACAACATTACTTTGTTAGTAAGTCTGTTATTAACCTACATAATGTTTATAAATATTTCAATATAATTTAATGTAATACATAACATTAAAAGCTGTTGCTTTTTCACATAGCATATAGCTAGACTAAATATCATGGAAATAGGGCTCTTATGGGTTCTACCTTTAAGGACCATAGAATTAAACAGATAACACTATTCTGTGGCGCCATATCAATGCCACTTGTCCAAAAAAAAAGTATTTTACAAAGGAAACTAAAATGAAAATTTATAAGAACATAATACAGAATATTTTGTCATATGGAAGTGAAACTTGGCCTTTGACGGAATTATAAAAGTATAAAATTAGAACAGTTGAATTTGATTATTTTAGAAGAAGCCTCCAAAAAAAAAAGACAGGATAAAATAAGAAATCAACTCCTTTGGGAGAAATGAATGTCACCACATCTGTTGTTAAGAGAATTGAAAATCAAACACTTAAATGGTATAGCCATGTACAAAGAATGGAAAATGAAAGATGGCCAAAGAATATATACCAATGGTCACCCCTGGAAGAAATAAACGTGGCAGACCAAGATGGAAATGGAAAACCTACGTCAGAACTATAATGGATGATAGGAATTTGGAAGAAGGAGATTGGAATGATAGAAATAAATGGAAACTGAAGACGGCAAACCTATAAGTGGGGAAAGCAGAAGAAGAAGAAAGAAGAATTACCTTAAAGATGAAGAGGGTCTTATTTCGGTTAGATTATGGTACGGATAGGCGACCCTTTATACTGGATTATAGTCTGGTTATAAAGGCTCCGGGCTAGGATAATCAGGTTCTTTTGAGATTCAGTAAGCAAGGGACAATTTATTTCGGGTACAACAGAGGACTTACGAGGAGAGCGACACCAACAAATGGAACTTATTTAGCGGGTTAATTACTTGTTTATTAAATTTTCACTGGATTAAACTGTTGCTTAGCGCCTTGGCAGGAATTAATTATTCGGCACTCGCAACTTTATCCCTTCCGAATAGCGACAAATTATTGTTGTAACCTATTGTATAAGTCCCGGTTGACTAATGTTTTTGCGATTCTGAGTTCCGCGAAATATCTGCCTGTGCGAGGTATAGCCGAGAGTGTCCGCCAGATGATCTTGCAGAAAAGTCTCTGTCGAAAAAGTGTTTGGCAGAAAATGTCGCAGACGGCGTCTGGCAAAAAAGTGACTGACCATGCGTGTATTAGTTTGATACCAATCACGATGTGATTATGACTTGTACTTCTCAATTATGCCTATATTTAATTTGATATAAATTATTACGGCTGAGGGGTCTATATCTTGCCTCAAAGATTAACCTCTTTCAAAATTTAAAAGACATTTTAGAGAAAGGTAGGTCACAAAAAGAGGTATTAAAGCTATGTAAACAAGGAAAACCATGAAATATATTAATTGAATGATTCACACAGAAATTTGAACCAGGCCATCCCGAAAAGATGCTCTCGTAATAAAGCTAGATAACCAGTTATTTTGGGGACACGCGCCATAGTGTATTTGGTTAAGCTTATGGGATAATGATTTTTAAACTGGCCTATACTATATGGAGGTGAAATGGTTCCGGGTCGACATATTCTCTTATAAAAAAGAGTACTGAACTATTTCTGGGAATAAAGTTGACGGTCTTGCAAACATAGGCTCAATTCTGGTAATGCGTGTTATAATGCATTACAGAGACTTTTGATTTCCCAACTCCTTTCAAAAAACGTTAAACTGAAAATATATAAAACTATTATTCTACCAGTTATATTATATGGATGCGAAACGTGAACTCTTATTTTAAGGGAGGAATGGAGATTACGAGTATTTGAGAATAAAGTTCTTAGGAACATTTTTTGGACCAAAGAGAGATTAACAGACAGGTGAATGGAGAAGACTGAATAACAGTGAATTACATGGTCTTTATAGGAAGCCAGTTATAATGAGAACAGTTAAGTCTCGTAGACTGCCATTGGCAGGACATGCTGCACGAGTGGGGAGTGAAAGACGTGCATGGAAAGCTTCTTGTAGGAAAACCAGAGAGAAAACGCCCAGTTGGTAGACCAAGAATGAGGTGGGAGAATAACATTAACTATGATTTGAGGGAAGTAGATTATACAGGGGATGATGGGAAAACATTGACTCAGGATAGGGATGTATGGAGAGCTTATGTCCGCGCGTCCATGAACCTACGGGTTCGATAGTGCCAATGAATTAGTCAGTTAGTCTTGCAAAGCTGACAATCAGGCTGACATCCAGTGTACCGTACATTGTCTAAAAGGGTAGGAACGTTAACGCTTTAACTACCTCAAAGGCGTGCAGTGGAATCACTTCACTTGTAACCAGTTATTTATTTTCCAAGATTTTATTGTGTTCTATAAATTAGTAACACACTTTAACTGTATAAATAAGACTAATATAATGTAAAGTATTAACACGTATTATAAAGTACTTATTGTACATTACGTAACAGACTTTCATAATATGTTGTTGCACAGGTTTTAGAACATAACTGAGTTTCAAATATCGCCATTAAAGTAAAGAGTGTTTCCTTATCAGAGTTTTATTATTATGTAATGACACAGCATTTATTTAATCGCGTCAGCTATGCCACGTTGTTTCGTACATGCTGGGAAGCCTTCGCAGTTTTATCAAAATGGTGCCAACTTTGAAATTAAATAACAATGTGGATTTCCCTGTTTTAGGACTGGGAAGTTCCCAGGTAAGTAACATATAAATTATGTAAAATTTCTTAGTCATTCTATTACCATATGGTTATAAACTTTGTTAACCATCTAAACATTTTAAAGTTTCATTTCAGAATATGTGATTATACTATGAAATACTGTTTTACACACTACAGTTGCGAGTAAAAATAATGATTTAAAAATTCTTACATAGTCAAAAATAAACTGAATTTACAAGTTTATAGTATAAATAAAATATTCAATAATTATTTGTTTGCTAAATATATATGAAGATTGTGACTTGATTAGGAAATATTAATGCTGATCGATTAGAGTACAGATTATTGTGAACATTAACTCAACTAATTGAATAGTTGCCCCGAAAAGAGATCTAAGCAACAAAAATTCGAAAATTGAGTTTTCAGTGAATCAGTTATTTATTTTTGAAAGTTGGCGTTCAAGCGAATAGAGATCTATCTGTAACAAAATGGCGAAAGCAGTCAAGTCGTGCGTAGCAATGCAGAAAAACAATTATTGCACATGTGCAAATTCTTTCCATTCACAGTTCCGTTAATTCTATCAGAATCTTATGTTAGAGTAATTGAGTAAAAATAAGAAAGACAGAAAGAATATAACAACATAACATTAAATGGAAAATAAATATTGAACACTGATTCAGTTAGAAATGTTTCTAACTGAATCAGTGTTCAATATGTATTTTCTATTTCTTACTATAGTATTTTTACTTACATATGGATTAGATAATTTCTCCACTCTATAAAGATAGATCGTTTTGCACGCAATTCTCTATTAAATTCTTAATATTCAGTTAATATCATGTTGTTTTGCATTCAAATTGGCTGTATATGTTCCTAATAAGATGAGATATTAAAGTGTGATATAATAAAGGCAATAGCCTCAAAATGAACATTATTAGTTTTTTTTTCGTTTTTCGTTTTCCCAACAATTTGTAGTTTGCGTGTTAGACCTGTTTTCGGGGTAACTATTCAATTATAGGCCCATCTTATTCACAATAAACAACATATTGAAACTATTTACTGTTTACCTGCTGAAGTATATGCTCTCTAGAAATAAAAACTTAACAAACCCTAGTCCTTTTAAATGAGTAGCATATACTCTTTTAATTATCTTACCACATACGCCTGTACATATGATAAAAATACAATATTATGGAATAATATGCAAGGTCTAAATAGTTTATTCGGATATTAATCTGGTTTATTATTAACTTATTATAATTTCATATAATTAATAATATCTTAAGAAATAAACATTTATTATGTTGTTATATTTAAAGTACATACATCCATCCATACATAAGGACTTTATTAAACTAAAAGTAAGATACGTACAATGTTATTTACAAATATGGATCGCACGGGCAGTAAGCCGTACGTGCTGTTGACAGTCCGTTACAATAAGTTGATGTTTAAAAACAAAAACAAAAAAGAAAACAATAATATTACAATTACATATCAATACAATTACATTATTCATTAACTTAGTTATGTACAATTATCAAGAATTAATGGCATTGCAATTTGCTAACATATTTATTTATTCCTGAATAAGTGTTGTTCTTATTTTCCGCGTTTTGTCCAGAAATCTACCCAGGTTTATCCAATTTTCTGGGTTTACCAGTAACTCGTAGCATGCCAATCTTCCACGATTTGAATTTAGAAATCTTTCCGGTAATAACTGATGCCTCCAATATTCTAAATCGTTACATTTTCCTAGCATATGTATCTCGTCTTCAAAGCTCCAGCACATTGGACATATTCGCATATCGTGATCGTAATTTTTAAAAATTTCCATGCCCCTAACCTGAACCAAGCAAGCCCTGATCTCTCTTTAAATCCTAGATTGAGTATATAAGATTCTTTTCCCCAAACTTGTTTTAGGTCTCTTTGTAGACTATTTAAACTATATATATATATATATATATTCCATAGACAAAATAGAGAGAAGAAAAAAAAAACAGTATTACCCAGTACAGTTACTTAGGAACAACATATGTGGATGATATTACATCAGATTGTTTCCTGTCCTTGACTTTTGATACATATGATTAGAACATAATACAGTATGTCGTATAAAATCCTTCCTTTTTTTAATATTTTACATTGAACTTTTACCTTACACTTTTGTAACTCAGAATCGTATAGAATGAAACGAATTTGTTCAACCCGTTTATACAAAATCTTGGTAACTATTTACAAAGTTCATGATTTGCTTGTAGATATTATTTAGTATATGACTTACAAATCACTTCAATATAAGATATATCAAATGCCAATAAAATTATATACGTATATGTGGTCGCACGTAGAACTGAAATGAATACTAATCAACAAATTAGGAAAATTTTGAAGACGTGGCAGAACTCAAATATGGCCTATAGTAAGAGTAATTACAAACATGAATAAATGCATAAAGAGATTGCAGGCTCAAGTCTAAATATGCATATTACTACACTATAGGCACTCTTGTCATCCAAACTAATCTAAAAAGAACTAACCTGAAAAATATAAACTGTTTTCTTCCAATTAGACTCTATGGATGCAAAATACGGTCTCTTTACTCTAAGAGAGGAGTAAAAGTTTTCGAGACACATACGCCAATCACCCAATAGTTACAGAATGGGGCCTAAATGTGGTAAATAAAATGAAATATTTGGGTGTGATGATAGACCACAAAATGGACTGGTATCCCCATTCACTATACCTGGAAAATGAAATACTACATCTCCGAAATATGCTAGTCAGATGTTCCAAGGCGACTTGGGGCATGTCCTTCCATCATCTTATGACAATCTATCATCAAGCCATTCTGCCTATGATACTGTATGCTGCAGATTCCTGGAGCCCACAAATCTCCAAACGGGCTAAAACCAAACTGAATCAAATACAAAGACATTTTCTTCTTTTCGCAACAAAAGCATACAGAACAGTTTCATACAATGCTCTCCAAGCTCTAGCATGCGTCATGCCCATGGATCCAACAGTACTCTTACACAACGACATTAAAGCAATATCCAGAGGCCAAGCCACCAATACTATAATCCCTCTACTGAAACGAACTGAAATGCCAACACTAATAAAAGGAATTCATCCCAAAGATAGCTATATAGAAATAGATTCAACTGGAACTGTAGGGAGTGCCGACTACTTAATATTCATGGATGGGTCCAAAACGGCTAAGCATGTGGGAGCAGGTATGATAGCCGAAAAAACTCAAAGGAGGTATTTACCAATATGAAACGACTTGACATAGAATGCTCAGTCTTCCAGGCAGAACTCCTTGGAATTCAAATGGCAGTTGGATGGATTGAACTACAAAAATATGTAACTTCAACATATGCTATCCACGTAGATTCACAAGCCGCTCTTTTAACCATAGTCAATAGAAAACCAACCAACCCTTTGGCGATCCAAACCAGAGAAAAGCTAATCGTACTCAAAAAGACGAGAAAGATTGACCTCCACTGGGTTAAAGGTCACGCAGGTCTTCGAGGGAATGAAAGAGCTGACTATCTGGCTAAAATAGCCGCTAGCTACAAAAATACTATCGACTATAACTCCATCCCTATAACACGAGGCAAGCAGTTATTAAAAGAATACTATGAAACAATCTGGAATTTAATTTACACCAAATCAAATGACGCCTTCCATACCAAAATGTTCATCCCCAACATACCCTATAGACTGTCCCTATCCCTATGGCCTAATTATATAACCACACAATTTCTCATCAACCATGGACTATTTAAATCCTACCCTACAACAAAATGAACAAAACTGCTTCACCTTATTGCAACTGCCCAGAAAATCACTGCAGACGGCCCACCATCTGATGACTGAATGCAACATGTTCTCCAGAGATCGACCAGCTATACTACAAATTGCTACTCCGCCAAATATCTGAAGTTCCACTTTAACACAGTCAACGTTGCAGAATTTCTTACGAGGATCTTCCGTCAACTACAAGAACAACTAGAACAATAATTGAACAATTGTAAAACTGTAAATATCCCGTGATATTCCATTGGTGAAACACGGGTTGTAACATATATGTAAATAAAAAAAAAAGTTTTCGAGTATGTGAGAATAAAGTTCCTAGGAACATTTTTGGACCAAGGGAAAATAAAAATACAGGCGAATGGAGAAAACTATGTAACAGTGAGATCTCAGTAGGAATACCGAAGTAAAACATCTCGTAAACTGCGATAGATATACGGCATGAATGGGAATGAAAGACGGGTATGGAAGCTTCTTGTAGGATAGCTAGAGGAAAAGTGACAGTAGAGAGGTCAATAATGTGATAGAAAAATGACAATCACGATTTTAGGAAAGTATACTGTACGCGGAATGTACTCGTATGGAAAACATTAGCTCAGGATAGTAACGCATGGAGAACTTATTTCTGCGCGGCCATGAACTTCGTTAGTTAAAAAAGTGAAACTGTAACTTAAATACTCGTATAAGCTGAAAGACTAGGTATTTTAATTTCTCTAATTGAAATATACACGCTAGCCAGACACTGTTTTTAAATAATTACCAAAAAAGATAATTTAATTGAAATGTTTTATATTAAGTGCAAACATTTCATGTTTTGGATCTTGTGGTATATTTATTTTTATCCAAGTTTATTATTCTCTTGAGAGTACATTAAGTTTTTGACACATATATTGTGTTCCGATAATTAAATATATTACGTTAAGAATAAAACAATGAAGCAGTGAATTCTAGTACAGTTACAGTAAAAGCTCCTTATTCGCGGGTTAAAAAATTGCGACACAGTTCCTGTATTCGCGGCTAAATATTTATTTATTCGCGGATCGAGTCGGTGTATTAGAAGGATTAGTGTCCTTTATTAAAGATCAGGGTTTTTTTTCTGCAGCAGGTACCAAGACGACATTTATAAATAGTGATTCAAACCAAATGGGCAAATAAATATCAAAACAAAACAAACCTTAATGTCGCTAACCCTAAAGTTAATTGTTAAAAGCTGTTGTCATATTTCACGTCGCGATATGTACTTTGATAAATGCCTCCATCGCCACGATCGGTATATTATTGGTTCAACTTGTCATTGGTTGTAATAATTTTGATTGAATAAAACGTGTCTCTTGTGCTTTGTTCCCAGTTTGTAATGTCGAGTAAGAGGAAAGAAAAATTAGTACCGAAGAGAAAATATATATATATATATATATATATATATTGTTGCCGCTTAAAGTAAAAATAGAAATTCCTGATCGTTTATACGCTTTGGCGAGTCATTTACGTCTATATCACGCTGTTTCAATATTAATGAATCAAGAATACGAAGACAACATAAGAAATTCTATCGCAGAATTCACAGCTGAATATCAATCTTAAATGAAATACCTTTTAAAAGCGGCAGAACAGGAAAAACATTGCTAAGTTCTTTAAGTCCTTGCCTAAACCTGACAGTAATAATTGATTTAAATTGTTCAAAATCTCTCCTTAATTGATTTTATTTTGATAATTTTCATTTCATTCTGTAACTTTGGAACGTATCCCCTATATACCCATACAAATTACCATTCCATATTCGCGGTTTCTGCATTCGCGGCATTTTTGCGGAACATATCCCCCGCGAATGAGCCTTTACTTTATTGTAAAAAACAGAAATCAGTTAAATCGAATCCAGTTCAGTGTTTCGCTTGTTTCTCCTGCCAAAAATTCCGTTCCATTACATTCTCATACTCATGTCATCGAAATAGTATCACTTAAATTCATCTGCCCCTAACATGGTGCGACAGGTCGGCTTGCATCTTTGTAAATCACACACCTCAAATAGTTGGAGGGAGCAACCTAGAGAGTTTACTATATAATAATTGTATTGTTATATTTTTTCGTAATTGTTGTTTTTTATTCGTCCTTTGTCCTGCAAGGTCTAATGACCTGTTGTGTTCTCACTCCATCATTTAAGTCCAAAGATGTTTTTCCTTGAAGATGAAAACTTAGTTCTGTTGTGGTTTCTTTCCGAGGAGATTCAAAGAAAATCAGATCACCACTTCATTTACTTTTAATGTAATATATATTTTAACCTGGGCGAGTAGGAAAGAAATCAACATGTCATTGCTTACAAGAGGTTAAATAAATATCAAATTCAAATCTGGAAAGCATTATACCTATTTTATTATCTAAAATAATAAATTTATTAAAAAGGGTGAGAGTCAAGGTTCCGAAATGCATATATGCACGCACCATAAAAATTTAATCCTTCTCGGGCGACGATTTTTATGGCCAAGGGCGAAAGGTAAAATTTGAAAATAATTAATTTCGTATAAATGTTACTTAAATTGTGCATTTACTTATAAAAACAACATATACCATGTTTTTTTTGTTGATATCCATCACTGATGTGCTTCAAAATGGCATTTTATTATTTTACGTAAATAATGTCACTGCGATAATGGTATAAATCTCACTGGCCTGTTTAACTGTGCACTTTTTTATCACTCCGTAATAGTAAGTTATTGAATGAAAAGTTCCTTCACAAAATGCTCATAATAATAGCAATATGAATAAATAATAAGAATATATATACCGGTAATAATAATGATCCATCATCCATAGTAATTCTGCCCGAGGGCAAGTCTTTCACTGCAATCATAGCATTTGCATGCTATGCTTTGCAGCTTTACTAGGGAATTGTACATATGGTAGCTACCCGTTGCTTTCCACACCGGTGAAGGGTGATGATGATGATGGACATATGATTTCAGGGACCGTTTGGGCCTTAAAGTTTTCCTGACATTTGTCTTATAGGTGAGGAAAAACCCCGATAAAAACCTCTCCCAGAAAAACTGCCCCGATCGGGAATCGAACCCGGGCCAGCTGCGTGACAAGGCAGCACGCTACCTCGAGACCACAGCGGTGGTGGACTATAATAATGATAATAATAATAATAATAATAATAATAATAATAATATATATTATTATAATAATAATTAATATTATAATAATAATAGTTGGTCTGCAGATTTCTTCTGAATAAACGGAATATATTCCATGCAATAAACAAGCACCAAAATACCTGGAAACCAAATATGGAAAAATTAAACGAATTTCACAATTTAAATATCTTGGTGAAATAATTCAGGAAAATGGAATTGAAACCAAAGCCAATAAAAGTAGATGCCAAAAAATGGAAACAGCATTTCGGCTTACTCACAACACTTATAATAAAAAATGCATATCTTTACATACAAAATTACGACACTATAACACTGTAATTAAACCAGAGTGCCTCTATGGAGCAGAAACATTAATTTTGAACAGAAAAAATATATCGAAAATATAGTGAAAAAAGAATGCAAAATTATAAGAAAAGTTTTAGGTCCACAAGTCATAGATGAAACATTTAGACTCAGAAGTAAAAAGGAAATAAAAATATATACAGACATTCATAGTGATATTAGAAAACGAAGGTTAAAAGTTTATGGCCATATTAAACGAATGAACTCAAATAGGCTTACAAAACATATAATGGAATTCTACGAAAACAGAAGTAAAGCTCCAGTGGATACTATGAAGTGGATTGATGAAGTCAAAAAGGACTTTATACTGGCAGGAATTACTAAAGAAGATATCCCAAACAGAGGTATATTTAGAATTAAGGTGAATAAGTGGCAAGTTGACCAAGAGGACAAACCGAAGAAACAAACTGGAACAACTTGGACAGATGAGAGAAAACAAGCTCACAGCAAAAGAATGAAAGAAATTTGGGCTCAAAGGAAACGCCTCAAAGTACTTTGCATAGTCATACATGGGCTCATCCGCAATTAAAAAAATAAATAAATAATAATAATAATGTAAACAGTGCACCTAGATAAGGAACAATTTTCATAACTGATATAGGTAGGCCTATACTGATAGTT
The DNA here is from genome assembly GCA_030220185.1 of Diploptera punctata. Lineage (NCBI taxonomy): Eukaryota > Metazoa > Arthropoda > Insecta > Blattodea > Blaberidae > Diploptera > Diploptera punctata. The sequence goes on along the minus strand of JASPKZ010000350.1, from coordinate 64,550 downwards.
CCTTATTTTTTAAGAATGATGTAACGTAAGATTGGAGAGTTTTTGTTCCTAAAAAATTCTCCTCTGTATCATACATTTTGAAACACACATCTGGATGTAGAGCAGGTTTGACACACAAGTTTCACAGAAATAAATTGTCTTTTTCTTCTCACTTTTTGTTCTGCGTACAACGAAGGGATTTGACCAATAACCTTTTTATGTTTATTAGAAGTTGGACCGGGATCTAAATTACTCACCTCTACCCAGCTAGGTGAACTATTGTTGGCGGTGTCACTTACGTCACTCTCGCATTCACTTTCACTACTTGATATTTCGTAAGGAATGCCTTCACTGTCGCTAAATAACAATTCTGAAACTTCACAACCACTTTCATTCACTGCTTGTTCTATTTCCTCACTTGTATTCAGTTTTCTTTTTGCCATTTTACCGAGAAAAACAAGACAAATATGTTAAGAATGAACCACCGTAATATGTAATGACGCACTACCCAAGAACTCCACTGATTACCTCAGAAGATAATATTCCTAACTGAATTAAAAAGGGAATTGCCAACTCTTGAAAAATATATGGAACTACGTGGACCAGAACTGCTGGCAAAGTAGGATGTATTTTTCCGATCCATATATGGGTTTCCGCCCGCGAGGGAAAGGACAGGCGACCCATATATGGGTTTTAGCCCGCAAAGGGCTAGACAAATAAAGTGATATGCGTCTACATATATAACTGCTGTTTCCAGGAGTTCATCATAATCATCATCCTTCACGGATTAGGTCTTTGCCTGTTCCGATCTCACATCTGTTCAGTCCAGGGCCTTCTTGGTCGTCCTACCGATCTTCGTCCTTCAGGATTTTACATCAGTGCCATCTTTGGTATCATATCCTCTGTCATTCTTTGCAGATGTTCTATCCAATTGTTCCTGTGTTCTTCTATTTGTTGAAGAAGTGGTTGTACTTTTAGTTCCTGTCTAATATTCTCACTTCTAATATGTTCTTCTCTTGTACAACCTTTCACAGCCCGTAGGAATCTCATTTCCGCTGCCTGAATTTTACTTTTTTCTTTTTCCTTCAGGACCCAGGCCTCACTTCCATACATCGCCACTGGTAGTGTCATTGTTGAGTAAAACCTTAGCTGCGTATGCTTTCTTACTTTGTTCCTCAGTGTTCGTCTGATTGTTCTACAAATATGTTGAAATGTCTGCATTTTCTTATTTTATCTTGTTCTTCATCATAAGTTACATCGCAGTCCAAATACTCGAAGTATGAAACATGTTCCAACTCTTTACCTTCTATTACTAGTTTCCAGAAGCTTTTCTCAAGGAAAATGAAAAGCAATATCATCGAAATGTATATGTATTAGCATTAAGAAGAGGAAGAATTAATAGTAAAAAGTAAACCCTCTACTCGTGTCCGGCGTAATATCAGGTAGCGGGATGAGATGAGAAGAAACATTTTATTAAAGGTCTTGGGCAAGGGTGGCGGTTGACTAGACATCATAGCGGCACATGAAATTAAATGGAAGAGAAATGGGTGATATGAGTATGAGGAATTAGTAGAATTAAGTTTTTAGTGGGAGGAAGGAAGAAGAAATCGTAAAAATTCGTAAAAACCCATCATGACCCGATTTGTTGTAATGAAGATACGGATCAAGATATGGAGGACGAGTTTCTAACTATCCGCTCCAGGGAGCTGACGTATAAGAAGCTACAATATATTTCAATATATTTAATAATTATTTTTAAAATATTGTTTCTTATAATTGGAAAAAATCTAAATTATCTTAAGGTAAGGTAAGATTAAATTTCGATGAAGGTCATAAATAAACGTATATACTTACAGCATTTCCTTATAACTGTACAATTAATAATAAATGTAAATTCATTTGGTTATATTTTAATTTCTTCTTATATTTACAGGCAAAGAACGGTGAAATGGAGAAAGCTGTAAAAGAAGCTATTGATATAGGATATCGGCATTTTGATACAGCGTTCATTTATCGAAATGAGCACGAAAAAGGCGCTGCAGTAAGAGCAAAAATCGAAGAAGGCGTCGTTAAAAGAGAAGATATATTCATAACAAATAAGGTATTGTATTATACATGGAGTCTGACTCAAGCCACAATGTTGTAAACACCCGCATTACACAACTAGGGGTGCACAAAGAATACCGTTCATTATTGAAATTCTTTCACTCAATGAGCTTGTGTTGAAACAATAATAGTAATATAAGCGTAAAAAATGTAACAATTGCCAGATCGACAACGCCTGTTTATCACAAACATATGAGACGATGATGAGAATGCTTCATATTCGCATGAATAGTTTACCAACCCCTGTTTTCACCTCCGAAAACATTCAATGCTGACTTTATATCTCGACCACTATCTGGTTGACTAACCAGAAACTGAAAGGCTTCGGTCAGTTGGCCTGTAGGCCTATAGGTAGATAATTTTAGTTGAGCGGATTAATTAAAAAAGTTAATTAGAAGTAGTTTACATTTAAAAGTATTATCAGCTAGCGCAGATAATATGAGTATCTACTCCGTTGATGGAAGAAGCCTTGCGAGATTATGGATACACAGTTTTATGAGCAAGTTCATGGTGTGGCCACTAATGGAAGTAATAGACGAATAGATATTATTGCATTTAGACCATCTTCTAAAACTGGTATGATATTAGATTCCACAATCCGTTTTGACATCCATAGTGGCCAACCTGAGGAAGTTGACTGTGAAAAGAAAGCCATATATGAGCCAACAATTGACTATTAGAAAGATAAATACCAACTAGATAGTATAACTCTCACAAGATTGATGATCGGGGCAAGAGGTACTATACCAGGATTCTTAGCAAAATTTTAAAATTTGTTAGATTTGGACAGAGTGTATCCTCCTAAACTTGCGATCGCTGCCATTAGAGGATCAATTTCATTTTAAGAAACCATTTCAAAAAATTATACTTTATAATATGTATACTTCAATTACAATTTGAAAATTTTTAATGCATTTACAAAATGTATTTCATCAATTTCGAAAATTAATTTTCTGTATCACTTTGTCCTTGAGACAATCCTCCAATGAGGAAAGTTGTATATGATAAAAAAATAATTATTCCCTTAAACAATTGATGCCATTAGCATCATAATTCAAATCTATGCGCGAAAGGGCCGACAAACTTTGTTCATACAGTAAACTCTTTTTTAGGCAAGTGGTACTTTTACGTTCCGTAAATCTATGACACGTGACTCAAAGCTTTAGTTCCCTTCCGAAGGAACAATACTAAGGAATTTTACACTCTAAAAATTAATTGACATCGAACCCGTGACTTTAGGACCGTGGCTAGCATGGTATGAGTATCTCCTTAAAAATGTATGACGGTATTTTATTCTATACTTATTTAGACGCATCTAAGACCATATAACATATATTTACCTATATGACGAAATGTATGTATGTAGGCTATATCCCTACATGTCCCATGGAGACACGGGTGCTCACTAGTGGGAGCTTATTGACCTAGCTAATTCAGTTAAGCTTATATATTTACGTATGTCAACGAGAGACATCTGGTTAGCACATCGTCTCTATGAGACATCTAGTAGGAAACTAAGGCATTACTTGGATGGAAGATGGTTGGTTAAATTTTGAAATTTTGCACAGAGGCCTTTTTATTCAGGCTTGCTGTTATTTTACGAGCCTGAAAATCTTCAGACTCGGGACCCACGGCTTAAAGTTCCTCCCAGAGGATTTGTCCCTTGGATTTTTTCCATCCTAAAACTCCATCCTAAAACTCCATCCACCCCGGCCGAGTTTGAACCCGCGACTCTCGCGACTAGAGGCAAGGAACATAACCACTATACCTACGCGGCTGACAAGATGAAACAGTTCCTGGTAATGAAATTGTAACCAAGCAGTTCCCTTGACACTGAGGAAAAAACAAAACAAAAAAATCATCGGCCTAGCTTCGTTAAGACTGAATTGGGAGGGAAAGAGGAGTAAGCCTATGCAAACTAATTGTAGGAAACCCAGAGGAAAAGCCTCCAGTAGGTAGGCCAAGAATGAGAAAGGAGAATAACATTAACCATGATTTGAGAAAGGTAAATTAATCACATCACGTAAGAAGAATGAGCAGAACAAGAACACCACGTCAAATCTTAAATTACCAGCCACCAGGCAAGAGATCCTTGACAGACCCTTCAAACGTTGGATTGAGACCGTAACAGACCGCTAGGTATATCAGATGAAAGGAAGAAGAAGAAATTAATCACGGGATGATTGGAAAATATTGGCTCACGAAAGGGAGAGCTTACGTTCGCGCTACATGATCCTATGGGTTCGATAGTGTCAGTTGTTAGTTTATCATCCCTAAGAGGGTGAGAGGATGACAAGGAGTGGAAAATAAAATGACAAAGAGGATCAAGATTAGTGTAGAATCCATTGTTGTCAGGGAACCAAGCTGATTGGTGCCCCATAGTATTTAAGCTCAAAGTATGACCTTAGTACACCTAAAGTGGGAAGGCGTAAAAAAATATATGTAAAAAATAGCTGAGATTATTGTCGAACCCAAGTTATGGGGGTCATTAAGCTGATTGTTGCCACGAAGATTAGGATAAATGAATACCCGGGTAACGCCGGGCATTCAGCTAGTAAATTTATATATATATATATATATATATATTAAGAAATTTTAATAATAATAATAATAATAATAATAATTTGAAGATATTTCATTGGATTTTTTAAAATATAAATTCTACACATATTTCGCAGAATTGTCCGAATTATAAATATAGTTAATATTATATAATAATTAGATTATTGAGATTAAAGAGAAAATTTGCATAAACTAAGTCTTTAATTAATTTATTAGGTAAAATTAAAGTACGTAATAGAATAGTTGGATTTTTTTAGGTCTATAGTAACACCGGTATCAGTTTTTATCTCTTTTTTAGATTATCTTATATTTTGTATTTATTTTCTTATAGAGAACATAGTCAACTTTTTAATATGCCTATACTACAATAAAAGCACACATTTGGTAATCTGTACTGAAATAATCTAGAGAAATTCCGTGATGCAAGTGGCTTGACAGTTTTCCTCCACTCTGGGTCCCGAATTCTCGTCTCTGTTACTCCACGTGGGATTAGTGGTGGATGAATTGAAATCAGAGCAGATTTTTCTCGGGGTTTCTACCGTTATCCCTAGTCAAATCTCTATTTCACCACTTCTTCATACTCATTTCAACAATTTTGCTCCATTTCATTCCGTTTGCCATTGTGGTGGTGCGAAAGGCTTTGTCAGCTGGACAGACCTCCAATAATATGGGATTCATCTCATCCCTCGATCTACCTTTACCACATACACTATTTACTTTACTGAATAAATTCTGTTTCTGATCTACGGGATCATATTGAGTTTAGTCCGCATGACTAGACTGCTCGGCTAGTTATACCGGGCGAGCGCGCACGCACACACATATAGGCCTACCTATATCCATCCATCCACAGTAATTCTGCCCGAAGGCAGGTCCTTCACTGCAATCATAGCATTTTCATGTTATGCTTGCAGCTTTACTAGGGAATTGTGTAGGTGTGGCAGCTTCCCGTTGCTTTCCACACCGGTGAAGGATGATGATGATAATGATAATGGTAAGGATGATAATGATAAGGATGATGGCCATATGATTTCGGGGACCGTTTGGGCCTTAAAGTTTTCCTGACGTTTGTCTTACAGGTGAGGAAAAACCCCGATAAAAACCTCACCCAGAAAAACTGCCCCGACCGGGGATCGAACCCGGGCCCGCTACGTGACAAGGCAGCACGCTACCTTGAGACCACAGCGGTGGACCACATATATATATATATATATATATATATATATATATATATATATATATACATGAAAAGAAAAATAAATGTCTATGCCGGGGTTTGAACCTGAGACCTCTAAACTATATACATTAGCGCGCTTCCAGCTGCACCACTCTAGTATCTCAGCACAAACAACTAAATTCCTTCTTAATATGTAATTCTCAAATCACGAGAGGCAGCGGTTGAACTGCCATCTAGTGGCTACTATAACAAGTAAGCATTTTTAAAAAGGATTTTTACTTTATAGTGTAACGCTTGATTACTTAGATGTTATTTATTTCAGAACGAACAAATACCTAATTTTTAATCAAATTACTTTGTCAATACTGGTAAAATTCATACTAAATTTCCATTGAGGTAAACAGACACAAAGTAAAATATTATAATACATACCTGGCAGTTGCCGTCGTCCTCAATTATAAACAACAACAGTTAGTAGCACATATTCTGCTGATGATGGAACTCGGTTTCCGAAAGGCCTACAGTTTAAGAAAACATTTAAAATTTTAACTAAATTGAGGACAATGGCACCTGCCAAGTACATATTTTAATATTTTATGTTGTACATGACATCGACTTTTTTTTCTAAAAAAGAGTTTTCATTTCAGTTGTGGATCACATTTCTCAGGCCTGATTTAGTGATTCCGGCATGTAGAAGATCTCTTCAAGCCATGGGATTGGAATATATGGACTTGTACCTTGTACATTTTCCAATTGCCTTGAAGGTTTGTTCAAATATTTAATAATTTCATAAAAAGATCCGTCTCATGACGTACCGGTAGTTCAGGGTTTTGAGGTATCATATCCTGATGCAGAGCTATAGATGTGCTCTGATTGGAGTCTCCAAGGGGGATGAAATTTTCTCATGTAATTTCGATCAGTATGGGACCGGTGTCCACCCAGAATCATCTGGAATTTTGGTAGCTACAATAAATAGCAACTCTGGGTTGAAAAAACTAGTTATAAAGCTTGGTGAACTAGACACAGTGATCCGTACACCGGGTGGATGATAGTTCGCCTGTATAATTAACATGTTGATGTGAACCCAGGAGCCGATTATGAATTTTGTGTTTCAAATTAAAACACAGTGTGTTAGAAAACGCTTTTCATGCTGGAGTTGCTTAAAGTAAGGAAATTCTTCAGCAAGTCGATTTTGCTAGTTTACGCAATAAAACTTTTGTTCCTTTTGTTGATTAAATTTTTTTGCGCCCAGTTTATTTGCTAGGAAACATAAATGCGGCCGCTACAACAATTTTAAAAATTGTGGACTCAAGTAATCAAATTTTGGACTCAGATTTAGCTGGTAAAAGGAATATGTCTTTCCATTGACCATTTAACTCATGCCCCAAATGGGAGGCAATGACCAATCAGGTTTCAGTGAATTTTGTCTTACAACCAATGACAGTCGTGTTTCACCTCAGTATTTATCAAATTCTCTTTACCAAAATAAAGAAAGCTTCTCCTTTTTTAATATTCTGAACAGGCCAGAGCATTATTTTGCAGTGACTGACTCTCCAACAAATAAATACGTTAAATATAGCATATAATGAACACATTCCTTCAAACTACAAAATTCAGAGGTCTAGTGAGAGAGAGAGAGTTATTCCATTTTGAGAAGAAATGGAAATGAAGTGCGTTTATAAAGCATTATATTATGGAATTATTTGTACAATAAATGGGTAACTTTTTTCTTCTTTAACTTACTGTTATGTAAACTATGCAAAAGTAAAAATATAAATTTTAATATAAATAACACTGATTATTTCAATTTCTTCTCAAAGTGGCATAGCTCCCTCTCTCACTAGACCCCTCAATTGTGTGTTCAATAATTGTGTTTTTAAATAATGATTTTACTGAGTTGTTTACAAAAAAAATAATTAACTATAATGTAGGTAATAAAATACATTTTGATGTGTTTCATTTTTTCTCCACTAGGGTGCATTGTTACAATATTCCGATCCTATTTGACATAAATAATATTAAGTTGCAATGATGAACAAATGAAACATAACCAAACATTTCTCATTTGTTTTCAAACATCGCGGTTCACATTAAATATATAAATATTTTAAAATAACTATATTTAAATAATGATTCGCGAGTAAACAGCTTAATTGTATTCGTTAAATAGTCCTAACAAATATCACTCTCGATTTCCAAATCCTCTAGATACTCGTGGCATTACTTATGGTAAATTATATATATGCTTACCTAATTTTCTTATAACAAAAAGTGTTGCCGCTTGAGTGTTTTTCTACTTCAGTTTTATTCCGAGACCCTTCACCATCTTGTTAATATCGTGTGCATTTTTATGAGTGTTATTTGTGTAAATTCAATATCAAATTTTAAGTGAAGTATGAAAAGATGTTTAAGGATGAACTGGATCACGTTAATGAAATTCCAATAAATAATTTGCCTTGTAAACTGACTAGAATCACGAAAGGAAACCTCAGTGGCGATGGTTAACTCTGAAATATGAAGTTATGATATCCTGAATATGGGTCTCAAGTGCTATCTTAGCCAAATTATTTTGAGTTCTAATGGTACGATTCTGATGATTAAAACAAATTCATAACGTTTTAAATTCAATTATACACGAAGTATCATCGGGGAAAAATGAACTCCAACTAGAGCGATTTTTAAAATTAGGCTTTCAGGTAAACTCCTACATAAAAAAGTCGGTTCAGTTTATTTTTGGAGGAAACTTTTTCATGTCATTTTTAATTACATTTTTTTATTGTAACCAAAATATAGGAAACCCTTTTTTACCTTATGGTATATAAGGGTTATAATGATTTAATATTAAGAAGTAAATTAATACAAAACAATAACCAAAGACAATTAAATAACAATATTATAACAAAAATGAACAGAACAAAATTAAATTATAGTTGAGAATAAACGGGATTTACAAAAGAAAATAAGTAATTAAAACATTTTTTGTTTTCAAGAATGTGATAAAAGAGGACTGGAATAATATTTTACATTAAAATTCAAATATGTTTCAAGTTTGTAACGTCAAACCACAACAATGGACAATTGAATAGAACATGTTTGACTGTTTATTCAATTACATTAATCCAGTTTTGTTTCAAAAAATCGAAAAATGCTGCCGGTAGGGCTATTCATTAATTTTATCTTCAGGTTAACGCCATTTCTAATTGTGTATATACACATATATTAGGTAAGTGAGGGAAGACGCCATAATTAAAATACAATCAAGAAATGTAAACTAGACAATAAGAATTGTGCATTCCGAACATTTATAAAATAATATTTCATGCTTCATATCCCATCATTGGAAATGCTCATTCTAAAGGTCGTCACATTTTTTAATAATTATATTTTATTTTTAAACCTGCAAAAGTAGTGTCTTATCTCAAGTCCGGGTAAGGTGTCACTTATAACGCAAAAATATATCATTAGCATTAAAACATGTAGTTGTCAATATGCAAAATGTATAATCAGAATATATTTATTTCCTAATCCTGTTGGTATTACCACTTGAAATAAATTTTGATTTGGCTTGACGTGTTTCAATAATTTACCCAAATGTTATTTAAAAATAAATATCCTCTACTCGTGTCCATCTCAGGGTCGCGTCGATGGATGAGATGAGATGAAGCCCCATTTTTTATAGAGGTTTGTGAACTATAAGAGTGCCGGCCGACCTCTCCTGACGCACCGTCACAGGGGATGAGATGAGTATGGAAAAATGGTGGAATGAAGTTTGTGGCAGGGGAAAACGGAAGAAACTCCGAGAAAAAACCTGCCCAACCTCTGTTTCGTCCACCACAAAACACACATGAAGTGACCGAGACTCTATCTCGGGACCCCAGCGATGAGAGGCGTGCGTTTAACCGGTTGCGCCACGTAACCGCCCCCAAATGTTACTTATGTGTGTAAAACAATTACTCAATTAAAACTCTATAAACATTCAGATTTTCGAGTAAAATTCAACATTTGTGTTAGCATTATATGAGAATATTATGTTTTAATGAGATGGCTACCTACATTAATCATAAGAGGAAGATGTGAACTAAGAGTATATCGAAAGTGTTTCATAAAAAAAGTGACAAATCTAGCCATAATACAATTCCATATAGTTTCCAACTATCTAAAATAATTATAATTCAACTAAAAATAAATAATGTTACATCATATCAAAGAAGATATGGAGATTATAAGATGACAGCACATCACTCTGTTTAAACAGATATTTAAGGATTTCTAAAATAGGAAACGATAAATGTGGACAATCTTGTACATATCACGCTACAGTACACACATAATTGTCATATGGTGGAGAATGAGTGAAATACAAACAAACTGGCATCTGTAATCGACTGGAATTTTCCTTCCACTTGTTATATGTATATACACGTTTGTCAGGGTCATTTTTGGTGTCTAAAAAGCAGGATCTATTCATAAATATTTGTATTATTTTTATAAAAATATTTTCTTAAGAAAAATCTCAGTCTCTATCGGTATATCCATGTGGAATTCGCTATAAACATCGATAAAGCATATGTTAATAATTTTTCAGGAGAGAACTCATATGGAAACACAACAAGGGGAAAATACGGTATTCATGTGCAACTTTTCAGTATCTTTAGTCTTCACTCAATTGCTGAGAACATCGAATGATGTTGAGTATTTCTGTTGGATAACATTTTCGCATACAAATGTGCAGCATTTTTGCCATTGCCATCAACTTTTATCCTATGCAAAGATCATATTGGCTATTTCGATAATTATGCTGTTATATGCAATTCTGTAAACAAAATTACAGCATTGGTACCCAACCCAAAGTAATCAAAATATGGACTGTGGAGAGATGAAGCCCAAGCGCAGAAAATGAAGAGGCAGTTCGTCAATCTACCTTACGTTGATGGTTAATAGGTTGAATAATTATGTATTAGGACGCCAAAAGTAACCCGATTAAAATTTGATGTCCCACAACGTCAAAATCATGAAGTTAGGGACATGCGTTCTTTGTTAGCCAAACTATTAAGTATTGTCTGTGTTAATTACACATCCTGATTCTCCAGTTTGTAAAACAGTGGAAAAATAAGCATATCTCGTTGCAAAAGTAGTTATTACTTGATAATTTCGTATTTTAGAAAGTATGTATTATTATTACATAAAATTAAATGCATGTTCCATGTAATATATTACTATCGGCCTACGTGTTGTCAAGTATAATAAAATCATTTTTAACGTCTTTATTACTTTATTCTAACTACAATTTATTACGTATTAGTAAAACAATGAAGCTGATATAATTAATTATAATATTCGGAAATTAATAAAGCATTCAGCCGACATGAAGATACAGTTGTAATCTATGCTGATTTCTATTATACATAATTATGACCTGGGAAAGTACCTTGGTTGGAATTATAGTGCTCTATAGTAATCACAAGTTAACTAAAACCGGAGTGATGCATGCGATGTGACGGCGCAAGACAGCAACGCAGCCTACTGTGCAGCTGCGCTGCATACGAGAGTGAAAAGAACACAGACGCAATGGTTCTGTGTACAGTTTACCCCATTTCCCAATCAACTAAAGTACTTTCCCTGCTTATGACTCTGTATGGAGGTGCATAGTTTAAATGCTTCAGTGGATTTCACATTTTATATCACAAATATATTGTGCAAGAAAATATGCCAACACACTTTCAAAATACAAACAGACACAACATGGGCTCCCTCAGGGTACAGTACTGAGTACTCTTATTCAATATCTACACCAATGATTTGCTTATTTCATTAGAACACCAAGTATTAAGAGAGCAATGTTTTCTGATGATATTATTACCTGGTCTTTCAGACACACATATTGCAAACGCCTGAAAGAAACCTACAAAATTCCCTGGAAAAACTGCAAAAATGGGCTGAAAATAATATAATGAACATTAATTCTGATAAAACAGTCTATAAAATGTTCTCACTTGGCTAGAAAGAGAGGAAAATGGATCTAAACTGCAACATTTACAGACTGATTCCAGGGCATATCTAGGTTTCACACTAAACTATACATTGTCATGAAAAAAAAATGTAGAAAATGTCAGTAAAGTGGAACTGAAAAGAATGAGCATCCTAAAAAGTCTAACTGAGATTGTTCTAGAAAACCCTAAATACAACATACGACTTATACATAAAACCAGTACTACAATACTGCGTAGAAATCCTTATCACATCATCAAGAGTAATGGAAAAACTGGAAATAATACAAAATTATGCTATGCGGATAACAGGAGCCGTCAAATCCACCTCAATAGAATCCACAATGGCTGTTACTTGGAACCACCCCATTACCTTAACATTTCTAGAAAAAGTAATTTTACAATATGAAAAATTATTCAGATATTCAGAAGACGAATTGAGAAACAACAGTAGAAGAAATAAGATTGAACACCCAAGTCACTTTCCTTGAAAAAGTGAAAGAACTAGAGAAAAATATTCGTATTTTAAATTCCAACAAATAGAGAAAAACCTTTACATATAATAAACATTTTGAGGCTGTCCCCTGTGCTTTAGACATGAACACAAACACCGAAAAAATCTGAATATGATACCAACTACTTGAAATCAATAACTTTTGAAACTATCTACTCCAGATACCCTACAGAAGACTGACTTCATGTCTAAAACTGATGGCTCACTCACAAATGGTGAAAATGATGCCGGAACAAGAGGAATATGCTCCTTTTTTCGTTTTGCTGTCATACTGGAAGAGGAACAACAACTCTTGATGGCGAGATTCATACTATAAAAATCTCTCTCCAAAACATATTAACATTGAAAACCATGTTTCACAGATTAGTTATCCTCGGTGATTCCAAGGCAGCTATCCAGGCAATATATTGAGGTCAATCATGTTTTATCGCAAATAATGCTACATTATTCCTGAACCTCGAAACTGTGGTAAAGAAAGTTCTTCAATGGCTGCCCTCTCACCGTGGAATTGCTGGTAATGAAACAGCCGATTTCCTCGCTGAAAAGGGGATCTCGTATTGAACAATTGTCTAGATCTAAACCAATACCATACTTCACAGTGAAATGCCACAAAGTTTAAATCCAAAAAATATGAATGACAACAGACTTCAAACAATGACCAGAAACAAAAAATGAGAATACTTAACAAAATATATTGACATATCAAACTTACCAAGGAAAACAGATGTAGCACATTTTAGAATGACAATGGGCCACGACTGTCTGGCAAAACATCTTCACAACATCAATGTTCTGCCTTCACCGAAATGCTTTTTATGCAATCATCCAGACGAAGAAATGGACGAAGCCCATCTGAACAGTTGTACCGCTGTCAAACATGAAGATTCTAAGACATCAAAGTATTGAGGAGCAAGACTACCAATTACTTCAATGTACAGTGCTGCGCATTAGACAACAACAATAATAACATTCGCAAATAAAGAATAAAGTAAAATAAACCATTGTATTCAACTGTACAAAAGTAGTTTTATTCCCTGCGTTCGTGTTCTAAGTTGACATGCTATAAAAGCTGTTTTAATTAATATTTAGGCCTAACTTAATATTACTGTCAACTATTTAAACTCTTATAGAAATCTCTCTGTAATTCAGGAGTTCTGTACATTATACTGTTCCACTGACTTAAATAATTAAATTAATAATATTAGGCCTGCATACTTAGTTAGGACATTCCATTATAAAATCGAACGGACAAAAGAATCTCGCTCAAACTTACATTATTTAAACATGGTGTTAAGAGCATTTGTATACAACATTTTAGAACTTTAAGATGTTTTGTTTACTTGTTATATCGAAATGAAAGTATTTACTTTGTTTCAATTGCCCCTTTTTCCAGCAATTTCTCGACAATCTTATGCAAGAAAATATTCAACTAAGTTAGTTATGAAGCTAAAATCGTAAAGACTGTGATGACATTTTGGAAATTTTATAAAAATATATTGGCCCTATATAAACTATTCAATTTTTTCTATTTTTTTCTAATTATCCATGCTGGAAAAAAATACATACAGAAATTAATCCATTTAAGGTGAATAGATTACACTTCTTTATTCATGGGACCGTTGCAGATTATGAAAAAAATTATATATATATATATATATATATATGATATGAAAAGAAAAATGAATGCTTGAGTCGGGATTCGAACTCGAGTCCCGACTCAAGCATTCATTTTTCTTTTCATATCATATTTGCCTTCATTGCCAAATGTCAAAAATATATTTATAATATCTATATATATATATATATATATATATATATATATATATATTTGAGCTCCGCTCTAAAGAACGTATGATTTCGTATTTTAAAGTTGTTTTTATGAAACTTAAGGAGATTTTTGAGCACTAATTTTAATGTGACAAATCTCGGGTAGATTGATATTTGAAGAATGGTAACATTAATTTTCCTACATTCTTATGACCAAAAACTATATAAATGTATGTCTATTTTCCACATATATTTAAGGTATATTCATCAGTAATTCATCTGTTTTTTTCTTAGCTTTGTTTTAATTGAGGTAAAAAATCATCCCTTAAAAATAATTAGTTATTAACAGAATTAACTCACCTTAAAGATGGTCCAGCGACATCTTCCCAAGTTTAGGCAGCAGTTATATTGGCTCTCTCCTATAGGAAGAATAAAGTCCTAATTACATAGAATTCAACGTGATATAAATGTAACAAATAACAATACTCATCTACTGTGTCAAAAGCTTTGCTAATGTCGAGAAGGACTATTCTAGTGAGTTCACATATAAGTACTGCACCTCTATATTTATAAAGTATGAATGTTATCAACAGTAATCTAACAAGATGTGTTTTTCTAATAATGAAAAACTCAACCTCGCATTGGTCATTATTTAGAGAATAACGCAACATCAGAAGCTGAAAATAATTATAATGTTTAACATTTACTAAATGTGAGGTTATATATTCCTATCTTACTTCCGAGCGATTTCTAAGCCGGTTGTATAGTTATAAATAACATATATTTACTGTCAAATCTCTTTGGGCTTGGGAAAAAAATCAATAACAGATGAGTGTTTGAGAAATAACTATTAACAATACTGCAGATTCGTTATACAACATTTAATACTTTTTTGGAGCAACAGAACTAACTTTTTTTTGTAATTTTTTAATGTGTTTTCTTTCGGCATTTCTTGCTGTACCATATCGATCGTACATTGTTGAATCGGTATCCTTGTCAAAGAAGTTAATTTGCGAAGATATCTCTCATTATGAACAGGAAGAGGCAATTTTATCAAGAGGAAGAGGCAAAATTATCAATCTATTAGATAAATAGTCATTTAAAACGCTGACATTTGAATAGACCTATAATTATTTAGTCGTACAAGATAGATGAAATTTAAACTCTTTTTGTTCCTTAAATTGATTTCAGAGATTTATAGCCAATTTAGAGACATAAACCGATCCAAAAATGTCATGACGAGAGACAGATTCAATCAAAGAAAAGTAAAAGCGGTAATTATATATATATATATATAGTCTATACCATATGTATACCTTAATTTAACTAATACTTTTAAAATCCATTCTGAACCACCTTTGAGGTGGTTGTGTAAAAAGTTAAAATAGTATAACTTGTACCTGAGAAGTCAGTCTTTTACAACAAATTAAAAATCAAACAAGTGAGTACCTAATCAGTTGCTGAAGATTGAACATGAAGTTCTGAAAGATCTACACGGTTTTATTGAAGTTTAATTTGTTCAGGACGACTAACATTTCAGGTACAAGTTTTATTATTATAAATTTTTAATTTAACGTCTCCCTTGTATATACTTCGTCATCCGAGCCTTACAGGACTAGGACCTCTCGGGAAAGGGTTTGAAACTCTGGATAACACACTTACTTTTTGGAGTACAAACGGATATGAAGAGCTCACTCTGAAGAATAGTTAGCTCAATATCACGGCCACTTCCAAGATAACAGGAACACTTAAGACATAACATGCCAAACACATGTTCAGGAACTATTTGGACCTTAAAGTTTTGTGACATTATTTGTCTTACAGTTGAGGAAATACCCCGAAAAAAACTTCGCCCAGGAAACTTGTCCCGATTGGTAATCGAACGCGGGACCGCTGCGTAAGAGAAAGCGACGTTATTCTGATTCCCAGCGATGAACATGTATTCAATATAAAAGAAAAAAACTTGAATGAAAAAAATGTAAACCGGTATATATTAATTTGTTGCATATCAAATTATGTTTTATTTCATCTTAAGGGACTCTCAATTATTTTTTAATCAATGCCCCAGGTTGTCATATTGACATTTCTGGTTCTCTCTCCTGGCATTGGCGTAATTGTAACCCTCTTCTGAATTGGGGCGCCTAGAGGGCGGAGTTACGTTACTCCGATGATATGAGTGATAAATGATAATGAAGTGTCAGGGGAGCCATTAACCTAAACTTGACCTAAATTCCAGACCATGGGCAACCACAAAAACAATTCCCTTTAAGGAGAAATTTCTATGGTTTGACCGGGAATCGAATCCGAGACCTCATGAACAGTAGCCCATGAGGCTGGCCACTCTCAATTATAACTTCCATTAAAATGTCACCTATTATAATGAAAGGAAATTACCGCCATTTTCGGAGACTGCGCTACAATTTATAAAGCTTAAGAGTGTTCCCACTATATAATTTTTAGTTAAAAATGCTATTAATTTTGTAAGACTTTATAAAAATATAAAAATCATAGGTTTATGCTTTACTCCATATTTTCATTGAAGTTTTATGTTGCAGGATGGAGATGACCTATGGCCTAGAGACGAAAATGGGAATTCATACCAAGTGAATCAGATTATGTGGAAACATGGAAACAAATGGAAGAATGCCTGAGACTAGGGCTCACCAAAAGCATTGGAATTTCTAATTTCAATACAGAACAAATAGAACGCCTTTTAGCAAATGCCACTATCAAGCCTGTTGTTAATCAGGTACGTAGTCTGAAAGGGGAAATGCAGATACTTATCTCCATCTACATAACGTAACATTTCTATAGACATTTATATTTCTATACTTTAATAGCTAGTAATGTATTTCTATATAGTGATTTTGAGGTCATTCCTTGCATTAGTATACGTATATAGGCCTGTATAGCTAGGTACTACTTAATTTTCCTGATATTTGGATTATGAAATACGTTATATATATATATGTGCGTTATAACTATATTTTTTTACGTTTTGCAATGAAGGTAAATATAACATGAAAAGAAAAATAAATGCTTAAGGCCAGTTTCACCAAGAGAGGTAACTGTATTACGCCAGTTTAAGCTATGCATTATACATGGGGAAAACTGGCGTAATACATTTACCTCTCTTGGTGAAACTGGCCCTAAGTCGGGATTTGAACCCGAGTTTCTAAACTCTGTACGTTTAGCGCTCTAACCATCTGAGTTACTCAGAAATCCAAACACAAACATTTATTTTTCTTTCTAAGTTATGTATTTACATATGTATCCATAGTAATTCTGCCCGAGGGCAGGTCTTTCACTGCAATCATAGCATTTTCATGCTATGCTTTGCAGCTTTACTAGGGCATTGTAGGTGTGGTAGCTTCCCGTTGCTTTCCACATCGGTGAACGATGATGATGATGATAAGGATGATATATATATAGCGTTAGACGCATAATCGATCCAATATTTTACGAGAAGACTGTAAATGTAGAGATGTATCGAAATGACGTTTTGACCCCATATTTTCGTCAACTGACAGAAGAAGAGATAGGCCTATCATACGGGTGGTTTCAACAAGATTCTGCTACTGCTCATACAGCAGGGAAGTTCATGAATAAAGTTAGGGAAGTGTTTCAAGATAGAGTGATTAGCGCTGGTGTGTGACCCTCTCGCCCCCCTGATCTAATAGTGTGTGATTTTTACTTGCGGGGTAACCTGAAAGACAAAGTTTACGAGACAAATCCTCAAACAATGGAAGAACTAAAACAACATATTAGAAATGAAATCGAAAACATTACAATGGCCCAAGTTAATCAGAATGTGTTTTAACCGAAGATGGACGATATTGCCAGCATCTTCTATAAGGTATGATTTTTGTACATGCTTTACATGTAGAGTTATGTAGGAGGAAAGCTGCTGTGGCACACCCAACCACTCACAGGCAAAACGCCGTGTGACTATTAGGTTATAAATGAAGAACCCGGTATATTGTATATAGGGAACTCATCATAGCTTTATATGTGATAATTTATTATAATGTATGATTTTTATATGTTTTTATATTTTATCTAGGAATAGAAGATAAAATCTTATGTTCTTTTTTTAGTTTGGAGTATATTATCATTATCATTATTATTATCATCATCATCATTATTATCATTATCATCATTATTATCATTATCATCATTATTATCATTATCATCATTATTATTATCATTATCATCATTATTATCATTATCATCATTATTACCATTATCCTTACCATCATTATTATCATAACATTATTATCATTAACATTATATCATTATTATTATTATTATTATTATTATTATTATTATTTTTATTATTACTATTATAGTCATCATCATCATCATTATTTTAAAGGAATTTTTTTCTACATTTCAGTAGTTTTTCCTTCAACCTAAAGTAATTGTATTCTTCCAAAAATTCCTATCTTGCGCATCTTTTTCCATCAAGTCAATTCTATTCATACTTCTTCCTATCCTATATAGCCATTGTTCCTGTAGTTTTCCATCTTTTCCTTCCGCCTTCAGCATTCAACTCGAAAATAGTTTTCGGAATTCTGTCTTCTACCATTATTTTAAAGTGTCCAAACTATCACAATTTTCGTCCATATCAATTACTTCAAGTATATTTTTATCCACTTTCATCATCACTCCCTAATTCTTTGTTTCCTAATTTTACCCATTCTCGTGTCGCTCTCCATCAATAGTCCATTTCTGTAGCCAATAATGTACTTAATGTGGCATGTCTAATGTCCAAGATTCAACTTTGAACTATGATTAGTTCATTTCATGAAAAGGGAGATATGAATAATTGTCAGAATTATACAGGAAATTGTGCAATGCATTTCTTTATAAAAATCTCTACTGGAATAATAAAACATCGTATAGAACAAAGAATATCATAACTCAGAGGGAAATCTATCACATTTTTACATTAAGACTTTTAGGGGATAAAAGTAAAGATAAACTTAACGAAATACATCTTGTATTCACTGATTTGGAAAAAAAATCGTATGATTATGCTCTAAGAAAAGGGTAAATTACTCAAGATATAATACAAATTTTGACACTCTTACTTACTTACTCACTGGCACTATCGAAATCATAGGCTCATGGCCGCGCAGACAAAAGCTCTCCATACTTCCCTATCCTGAGATAATGCTTTCCAATCATTCCCTGTATAATCTACTTCCCTGAAATCATAGTTAATGTTATTCTCCCACCTCATTCTTGGTCTACCAACTGGGCGTTTTCCCTCTGGCTTTCCTACAAGAAGCTTCCATGCAAGTTTTTCATTCCCCATGCGTGCAACATGTCCTGCCCATCGCAGTCTACGAGACTTAACTGTTCTTATTATATCTGGCTTTCTATAAAGACCATGTAGTTCATTGTTATGTAGTCTTCTCCATTCACCTATCTGTTCATCTCTCTTTGGTCCAAAAATTTTCCTAAGTACTTTATTCTCAAATACTCGTAATCTCCTTTCCTCCCTTAAAGTAAGAGTCCATGCATCGCACCCATATAATATAACTGGTAGAATAATAGTTTTATATATTTTCAGTTTAACTTTTTTTTAAAGGAGTTGGGACATCAAAAGTCTCTGCAATGTATAATAGCACGCATTTCCAGAATTGAGCCTATGTTTAATTTCTTTGTGCATCTCATTCCTATTTGTGATTATTGTTCCTAGGTACTTGAATTCAGCCACCTCCTCAAAATTCCCTCATTTGTCATTAGCTGTCCATTTCCATTATATAATGTATTTCTACGTGTGACCATATGTTTAGTTTTATTGATATTTACTTCCAGTCCTAATTTCTTAGTGTTACTCAATAGTGTATGCGTGTTGTCCTTTAGAATCTCCTCGCTATCGGCCAATAGTACTACATCATCAGCATAAACGTATAGCTTATTAAAGTCATTGAGTCGTAAGCCTTCCTAATTCTCTAAAGATTTAATGGCATGCTGTAGTACAAAGTTAAATAGTAGAGGAGATAGTGCATCTCCTTGCTTCAACCCATTCTGGATTTCAAAAGTGTCCGAAAACTGTTAGCCTACACGCACCCTACTCTTTGTGCCATTTAGACACATTGGTATAAGTCTAACCAACTTTTTAGGAATTCCGAACTCCAGTAGGATATTATATAACTTCTCCCTGTTAATTGAATCATATGTTTTTTTGAAGTCTACGTATAGTTGATGTACAGTACCATTATATTCCCATTTCTTTTCTAAAATCTGTCTTATACTAAAAATCTGATCTGTTGTAGACCTGTTTCTTCTAAATGCACATTGATGATCTCCTAGAATGTCATCAATATAGGAAGTAAGTCTGCTTACTAATATATTTGTAAGAATTTTGTACGAAGTTGAAAGTAATGAGATGCCCCTGTAGTTGTTGCAATCAGTTTTATCTCCTTTCTTATAAATTGGTACGATAATTGATTCCTTCAATTCATCTGGAAGAGCTTTTTCCCAAACCATACTAAGCAACCAGCGTAACTTGTCCATCAATTTTCCTCCCCCTGATATTATCAGTTCTGCTGGGATCTCATCTGAACCGAATGCTTATACATCTTCAATTTTTCAATCGCCATTTCAACCTCTATATGCACTTGGTTCTGCGACTAGCATTTCTGCTGTCTGTAAATTATCCTCCTCAATGTCCTGTTCTGCATGTACATTTAATAGCTGATTAAAGTAACTTTTCCATCTATTTAATATACTCCTGGAATCTGCAATCATATCCCCATTTTCATTCCGAATTATGTTTGTTCTAGCCTGAAACCCTTTCTTCTCTATACTAATTCCCTGATATAATTCTCTAATGTTCCTATTTTTTGCGTTCATTTCAAGATCATTGATCTTCTCTCTCAAATATTCCCTCTTTTTACTCTTTAGTAACTTGTGGTTTCCTGTCTAATACTACCCAACTGCTCTAAATTTACCTCATTTGGCTCGTGTAACCATTTCATTTTTGCTAGCTTTCTTTTCTTTACAATGTCGGCACACATTCCTGATCAAACTACTTCTTGTTTTGCCTCGTTTTTAAACAACCAATGCTTTCATATACTCAAATAACAGATGCAAATTAAAACTATTATTATTAATTATTATTATTATTATTATTATTATTATTATTATTATTATTTATGATCTTTAAACATTCTCACAGGTCGAGTGTCACCCATATTTCAATCAATCTAAACTTAAAGCTTTCTGTAAACAAAGAGATATCTTATAAACAGCCTATGCTCCATTCGGAAGGCCCGGAAGTAAAGCTCCAACCATGAAACAAGGAGTTCTTTCTATATTAGAGGATCCTGTACTACTAGAAATGGCAACGAAGTATAATAAAACTATCGCACAAATAATCCTCAGGTATCTGGTAAGTAAAATATCTTTTTTATCTAGGCATACGCCTACTTATTCGACCATATGACTGTTTTATTACTATATTTTTAGTGCATGTAATAATATATTTACAAAATTCTTCTACTTTCATTAGGCGAAGGACTTCGTTTTTTTCCTCATTAAAGAGATCTTGTGATTTGCAATATGAATCAAATACTGAATGGAACGGAACTCTATCGAGAAATTTCACAAGTTCTTCAGGGATAATAATAATAATAATAATAATAATAATAATAATAATAATAATAATAATAATAATAATAATAATACTTAATAGTTATCTCAGTCAAAAAATTAATTTATTTTAAGTTGACGTTTCTATCTCCTTGTGTGAGAGAGGAAAATATTAAAAGATATTAAATTATTTTTAATCATAAATTGAAATGTTAAATTTGTTCATTTAAATTTGTAAAAAAAAATGTCTTGGTGATGGTAACTATGTATTATAAACAACCAGGTGTTGAAAATGATCTCACACAAGGAAATATAAACGTCAACTTAATAAATTAATTTTTTGACTGATATATCGATTAAGTCTTGTTATTCTCAGGGTATAATATTTAACAAACATACTAAATATTATTCTGGGATATTGTCTCAGAATTTGACAAATATAAGAAATCTATGCATCCGATATCTATTATAGGGTATTTTTTTATATACTGGACACGTGATATGTTATTTTGGATCCCGGTAAGGTTAATTCTGATAGATTACAAAAAAATAATAAATAATCAAATAAATCATCACCGGTGATAGGTATTGTAAAACCATAACCTGCAGTACAAACTACTTAAAAATACATGATTAATGAAACAAACAATAAACCAAACTCATTGGTTAAACATTGTACTGTACAGTAGGCCAACACTGTGTAGTCATCAATTATTTCACGTACATTTTTATGTAGTCAATAATCTTTAGTTTAAAGCAGCTGTTCGAAATGTCGACCCGCAAGATCGCTACAAACTGTGAAACGGTGCACTATGGACTGTTCTACATACTCTAACATCCCAAGCAATTGACGCACCTCTCCATATGTCAATTTCTTTTAATTATCTTTATTATCTTCTTCTTCATCTTGCAAGGATTGAACATTTTTGGTTCGTTTCGGCTCCAAGTATTATAGCATCTATTTTCCTCCTCTTGGTCGATGGTTTAGAATCTAAACTTTAGATTTTTCCTTGGCAATCTGTTGGTATCCATTCTGCAGACATGTTCATACCATTTTCTCCTATACTCTTCTTCGGAACCCATTTTATCGTACCTAATAAATAAATAAAAACGCTGTTCTATAATAAGTCACTGAAAACCTATTGGCTTCCACATATTAGAACATTCAGACAACTTCCTTGAATAACTGTAAAGTTATGGATGGAGTTCAGTTTCCACTCTGTATTAAAATGGAATTTTTCTTGTGATTAAGAATCATCTATGTAATGTATCCGGATTATATTAAAGATTGTGATGAAAATAGGTTTTCTGCTGTTTTAATTAATCACTGTACTTAGATTCAATCGAAGGGACAGATCGTGAGGAAGGAGTTGCATATATTGTTTTCAGTCGGCCCCGGTGGGACTAGTGGTTATGCTCCTTGTCTCTGGTCCCGATGGTCGCGGGTTCAAAACCGGCCCGAGTCAATGGATTTTTGTAGCATGGAAAACTCCAAGGAGTAAGTCCTCCGGAAGGAAACTTTAAGCCGTGTGTCCCGAGTATGAAGATTTTCAGGCTCGTAAAAAGATCTTTAAGCCTGAATAAAAAGGGGCTATAAGCAAAATTTGTCGATCTCAACATTCATGCCTGCTAGATGTCTCATTTAGTCGCTATGTTGACTGCCATGTCATTCATGACATCTACGGACAAATAAGTCAATACATATAATGTACTGTGTATAGTGACGCAAGAAATCGTAGATTCTAGTTCCTCAACTAGCCACTCCGTCTCACCTCTTGGACGCACAATATCTCACACGTCGTAAAAATCGAAAAGAGCTTTCCAGATAAATTAATTAAATTTATAAAATTAGTAAATATGTTTATTACAGTGGAAGACTTGGATTGTAGAATGGTTATGGAAGCAGCTAACGTATTGTCTAAAAAAGCAGTAAAATTATTCAAAAATATTCTAATCTCTATTCCATGATTCTACAAAAAATAAATTGCACTTGCATTTCTTAATTATAAATATAATGATGAACAGATGATATGACAATTATTTGACACTTCAGATTTAGTACCAGAACTTTCATGCAGTGACAAATTTAGATGCTACAGATCACAAGAATAAATTCTGTTATATTGTGTACAGAATTTTTATAGTACTTGTCCTTTCCTAATGAGGATTTGGATCATCATCTCTCTTTATTCTTCCTCTTGTTTTAATTGTCCTTCCAATTGTAGTAATACAAAATAGCCAATGACAACATTGTCAGCTGTTCGATATTAGATACCAACTAACCATTTTTTTTTTCGGTTTCGTACTTTTATGAATTTCAGTATTTTCAACAATCTTCTTCTTCGTCACGGTTTAGGCTTTTTTACTAACCTGTTTCGGCTCCAAATTGGTGCTCTTTCCATCTTTACTTTGGTCTTCCTAAACTTCTTCTTCCCCTTGGTGAATAGTTATATGCTGCTTTTGGAATTTTGTTCTCAATCATCCTTGCAAGTATTCTTTCCAGTTTGTTCTGTATTTCACTATTGTTGTGTTTAATTCATCTACTTTTAGCTGCTGTCTTATTTCTGTGTTGTATTTTTTTATCTGTTCTTTGATTCCTGCAATTGATCTGAGGAATTTCATTTCAGCAGATTGGATTCTGTTGTGTTGTCAATGTCCATGTTTCGGATCCGTAAGTAATAATAGGAACTGCCTTTGTCTTCTATAATTTCATTATAAAATATTTTCTGGCTTTATTTCTCTAAGTTCTTTTTTAGTATTCCTGTTATATAATTAAAGTTATTTAGTTTGTTATTTATATCTGTTTCAACAATAAAAATTATAAGAGTAGAAAGAAACATCAGCAAAGTAATAATCGTTTATGAGGGTTGTATAGCTAGTTGGTATTCTCGATAAGTAAGGTTTTCACCAATAAATACTGGATAGATGTTTTCACTAAACCACTAACGCGTTACACATAAAATTACTTTCTCCCTATAAGGGCTAGCAGAAGTAGGTTTATGTGATTATAGGTTAAATAGTACTGAATATTTTTATATTACTGAAGATTCAGTTCAGAAGTCCATCGGCATACTGTCTTTTTAAAAAGTTTAAAAAAAATAATTATCCTATGTACAAAGACGTCTAATAAAACAATGTAAACAAATTGTAGGTCCTACTTCTTGCGTAAAAAACTGCATGAATTAAATTCATATAGACCCTGATTTATTTTTGTCTTTATTATTATTATTATTATTATTATTATTATTATTATTATTATTATTATTATTATTATTATTATTATTATTATTATTATTAGTTTTAATGATTCCCATCCCCTTGCAAAGACTTGAATTTTCAGCCTACTGTTCAAAGCTTTCAGATATGTGATTTCTCGATAGTTATTTTTTGCACGATGCGATGGTACGTTCTCTCGTACTTACAGGCATGACGACCATGACTGAAAGTTTAATTTCCTAAATTTCGCGGTTGCCAACCTATAAATAACTAAATAACTATACTGTAATATTACAAATTACCTACCTAGGGCGGGAAGTAAAACCACTGCCCTTTATGTATACTACGTACAATGTATATACAAAAATACATATCCAAAAGGTAGTATTAATATACATTATACGAAACAAATCACTGCATTTTTAATTAACTGAACTTTATTTGAAACAATATAAAACTATAAATTCGTACTTGCCGTCATTTTATGTCCGATTAGTGTCACGGCCTGCTGTAGTCTGAACTAAATTATTTTCGGCATTTAGCGTATATACATTGGCCAGACTGCTAACGGCAGTCAGTTGTTTATAATGAACGTAAATATTTCCAACAAAGATGTTATTATTTTACTATTATTTATTATCGTGCAAAAAATGAAGTACAACACGCGTTTGTGAAGTGTTTTACAGAATCTCGGAAATTAAAAACCTCGCTATCACTCGGGTTTTAATCATTTTCTCGCATCTGTAAAAACCACTTCCCAATATCGCACTGTAATATACTATTACCTTTACGGAATATATATACGTATATATATATTTCTTCGTTAAATTTGAGAAACTCAGTTTTGATGCCAGCTTATTTAAAACTAACTGAGAAAATAAATACTGGATAAATGTAAGAGTACCTATTAAATATTGTTGTATAACAGAATAGTTGCCCCGAAAAGATCTAACCCATAAATTGCTACTCATGACTTGACTAATTTATTCCGCCATGTTGTTACATATAGATCACTAATCGCATGAATGCCAATTTTTAAAAATAAGAAAAAGATCTGGAAGAGAGCAGAAACAGTTTTACATGCACCATGCCGTGTTATTCTCTAGATAGATCACTAATCCACTGAAAATTCTACTTTCAATTTTTGTGGGTTAGATCTCTTTTCGGGGCAACTATTCTGACTCAAATTTAAATAATACTTACTAATTCATTTTTTCATTACTTTCTTTATAGGTATTAAATAAATTACACCCCTGTATCTTCCAGGCTGCATTATCCATTTACGGGTTCCTTTCAATCTTGTGTATGGTATACATTACAAGAAGTAAACATGGCGATTGCTAGAGTAAATTTTTAATTTCGCGTTTCAGGTAAACATCCGCTTCTTTTGGTCGAAATTAGCTGATTTTAAGTTTTATATTAAAAAGCACATATTGAATTTAATTACAAAACATCGAAAATTGTGACCACAATTTTCGTTTCAGGTGAAAATATGTAACTAAAACTTTCTCTTCATTGGAATACAATATAAGCACGGCATTGGTGTGGAGTGCATTCGATATTTGTTTAACTGTTGTATTACGGCACATACAGTGCATAAAGTTCTAAATTTCTTAAATAGATGCCAGGAGTGATTTCAAGAAAACATCTGTGTAGGATATACTGAACAGTTTTGTTACAAATGCCGTCACGTTGTCTTCATGATATTTCTGATATTCTCTTCTGGCATTGGCGGAATTATAACCCACTTCTTAAGTTGGGGCTCCTGGAAGGCGGAATTATGTTACCCCGATGATATGATAGGAGATGAATGATAATGAAGCACCAGGGTAGTTTTTAAACCTAAACTTAACCTAATACCAGACCATGAGAGGCCATAGGAATAAAGAAAATAAAAATCTTGTTGTCTGACCGGGAATAAAACCCGAGATCCCATGAACGGCATCGGAAGGTCTCACCACGAGCCCATGAGGCTGGTCAGTATTGGTTTTATCATACCTTACATTTGTTTTAATCCATATTTGTTTTAACTTATGTAATATCTTAATAAAATTACGTTTCAAGTAATAGGAATGATCATCATATGATAGGAATGATCATGGCACTATAGCCAGTTATGGCCTCGGTTTTCCTCAGAAGCTTTCCTCAGGTTTCTCTGCGTTTAGTAACCTGCCACCGAGCCAAAATTACAATCCTTCTGAAGTGCTCCACAATTCTACCCATCCATCCTTCCGCCCATCAAAACTTTCTTATGAATCTCATTATCGGCCATTAATTGAACAAATCCTGTCCATCACAGCCGTAAAATTTTTGTTAAGGTTATAAAATGACTTCAAAAAATTGCAATAGGAATAAATTGAAAAGTCGTATTTGGTTAATAATATTTTAATTTGGTTATTATTTATAGACACTTTATTATCTTAAATCATATCCCGTCTACGTGTTTAATGATACCTTGAAATTATGCATTTCAGTTTGGTTGTTATTTGGAAAAATAACTATATATTTGATTTCTCTAAATTAATTGCAAGGTTCTAACGAAAATACATGTTTTATTTACTTTTTTAATCCTATACAATTTCCATTAATATAATAATTAGAGGGAAAATAAATTGCTAAGAAATAATCGTAATATAACGACAGAGATTAAAATTTTTAATGGAATTTGAATTTCTAACTATAATTTTATAATTTAAAAAAATTAATTTAATTTAGAGGTCGGGACAGGCCTAAACCATTCTGTTAATGATGAAATTTATTTATTTCATTAGGGCTACAGGCCTATTTGTATTTTTAATACAATTATTATTATTATTATTATTATTATTTTCATTTGTATTATTATATGTATTATTATTATTTTCATTTGTATTATTATATTATTATTTATTATTATTTTTATTATTTTATTATTATTTTATTATTTTTTTATTATTTTTATTATTATTTTATTTTATTATTATTATATTATTATCTTATTATTATATTATTATTATATAATGGTATATTACAAAAATTTATGATATACATGAAACAGCCCTATAATATATTCTATAAATTATTTCGGAAAATATAAGACTGTAATGATAAAAATAATAATTTCATATACATTCGTATGACAGCACTCCTCTGCAGTTCTAAGAACATCTATATGTTGCTCCCTCTACCTCATGACTCTCGCCAACGAGTGCAGAGCAAATCGAGCCCGCTCCCTGGAGAACGATATGATTACGTCTAGCTTAGATGGTTCTGTACGATTGTATGCTAAAATAGCACCCTTCTGACTATTTTCGGTCTCCAGAGTAACAGTTTTAGAGAGTGTATGGCCTACAGAAAAATATGTAGTCTGTTAACTTAACATTATATTTTGTTTACGTTCCGACTGTTTCAGGTACAACATGGTGTAGTGCCAATTCCGAAGTCTTCCAATCCTAACAGAATGAAAGAGAACATAGACATATTTGATTTTCAATTGGAATCAGAAGATGTAATTAAGATAGACGCCCTGGACCGCAATGAGAGAATATTTATATACCCTGAGTAATTGTTTTATTATTATTATTATTATTACTATTATTATTTATTTTTTATTATTTAATATCTAAATATTATGGGGAGGTATGTCATAGCTTAGTTTGTTAAGACAAATCAGAAGGTTGCGGGTTCGATTTCCGATGAAGTCAAGATTTTTAAAATGGACAAATAGTTCTAGCAGCACTAAGGTCCTGGAATAGAGTAAATATGTAATGGATGAGAGTACCAGGAGTACCCATCTCTTGGAAGTAAAGGTTACCGTCACCCAGGGTTAACAACCCGGCCAACATACCGTCCCGATTGTCTACAAAGTATTAACTTTAACCTCCCACTACCTGAAGGACCTCTTAAGATATGTGTGGGATTACTTTATCATTAGTATTACAAATGATTCCACTACAAGCCTCAGGAAGCCCTTAGATTAGGAGGAGGTTAAGGCTCCCACCTTCCCAGACAATCGGCACGAGTTATTCGCCAGGTTTGTCGGCCCCGCATTGCGGCCGTCTTTAATCCCAGAACAAGCATCCGGTACTCATTTTCATTAGAGACCGAGTCGACCCCAGGATCACGATGCCGCCAGAAGGCTTAAATCAGTTTAAAAATCCTAACCCAACCAAGAATCGAACCCCAATCTTCCGGCTTGTAGCATATTGCCTTAACCAACTATACTATGGCGTGCCCCCATCTTTACCTATTAATATTATAATTGTATTCGTTTTGGTTTTATGGAATATTATTATTATTATTATTATTGTTATATTACGATATATTATTTTATTGGATGGTGTATTTTATATACTTAACTTTGTTAATGTGTTTTTAATTATTATTGTAATTTCAATAATATTACTTTGTATGTTTCAGTTTTATGGATGTAAAGAATTATCCATTCAATATAGAATTTTGAAGTATAGGCAGCTGAACTAGACTCAAGAAGAAAATTACCTACATACCAAATGAGACTTGTAGTGAGAGAGGAAGCTATGTCACAAAATTTAATACATAAGCTATTGTCTTTTCTTGTCAACTGTTAACAATTTCTTTGGTTACACCCGCTTATCATTATCTCAAATTGCATTATACAAGATTTAACAGACTGAAGTATAATATATTCATATGTCGTTTTAAATCCCAGGCCAAGAATAAGAATTAACAGAGATGAAAGTAGTACTCAAGAAAATGAAAATTTTGTTATGTACAGCCTTAGAGATAGAATTTGCCGGTCCATCAAAAGCGAAATTCCACTTTGAGCCGGTTATAGGGTACACATGCGCGAACTTGTTTGACAAGTAATGAATGCTTTCTACATATTTGTTTTTACTTACATTTTCTCTATCGAAGTCGTGTGTATCAGGCCCTCGCGTAAAAAAAATACCCTTCAGAAGATTGGTCAAATTCAGTATCTAAGACTGTTTAACTTTGTTTTCCGTAAATCCATAATGTATATGACTAAATGAATAAATAAATGGTTTTGAATACTCGGAATGTCTCAAAATAATATTGATTGGTATAGCGAAATACACCGTGTCCCATTCAAATCTCCCACATTTTAATTAATTATAACTCTCCAAGTATGCGGAATTATGAAAAAAATGGGTTGGTATTAAAAGAAAGAGAAACTCAAAGAATGTTTGTTTTCATTGCTGCAATTAATTCATCTGTCGCATGTTGCGCAATAATGACAAAACAAAATGGCGAGCACAAACTGTTTTCTGGTATGCAGAGACGAAATCAATAATGACAGTGCAATGAAATTACCAGAGAGAATATGGAGGAAATGCACCTGATGGGAAGACCATTAAGGCATGGCTTGAGAAGTTTCTGGCAACTGGAAGCGATAAAAAAGAATCAGGAGGTGCTCGTACACATGTTTCAGAAGAAAAAGATTGAATAAATGGTGCACATATAGAGGTATTTTAATGTGTGGCAATCAAAATGCTTAGAGTTTCTGTTTCATTTAATACCGGTCTCATTTCGTAATTCCGCATACTTTGTTAGTTATGATTAATTAAAATTTGGGAGGTTTGAATGGGACACCCTGTATATGTAACTGTTAATCTTACAGTTGTACTATATGGATGCGAAACATGAACTCTTACTATAAATGAGGAGAAAAGAAAATAATTCTTAGGGAAATATTTGAACCAACCAGTGAATGATAGACAGGTTACTGAAGAAGTGAGCTAGCTAAATCAGATGTAATATGAATAGTTAAATCTCATAGACTTGTGTTGGGCAGGAAACATGATATGAATAGGAAATGTAAGAGGAACATTGAAATCTTGTACGAAAACTAGGGTGAAAGCGGCCATCAAGTAGAAAAGAATGAGTTAACCAATATTTGAGGGTGGTGAATTATTAATGGGATGATTGGAAAATATTTGCTCAGAATAGGAATACAGTTAAACTTGTTTAATTCGGAACGTGAATAATGCGGAAATCTGTCCAATGTGAACAAATTTGTTGGTCCCGGTAAAATAATAGTAATTTTACGTGTATTTATTTTGTATAAAACGGAATCTGTCCAACGCGGAAACGGAAGGATATTTCTACACAATTCAGGAAAAAATGTTTATAAGGCGGAAATGTAGAGAGAGAAATAAATTAGTTTCCACTTCATTGAATTCCTATTAGGCGAATTAACAATAACTGATTATTCCTGTCGCCGGGAGAAGTAGAGTTTCTACCTGTGTCTGGAATTTTCTTTCGGCCTCACTGCACACCCGTTTTGCTAAATACAGGTTCCTTTAACAAATATTTGGTGTGTGACATCTGTCTTACAAATAACCAGTGCACTGTAAAATCTTAAATTAGTTTAAGATCTGAGACCAATTGTGTACGTATTTTTCACAGGTAGTGTTCTGAATTTACGGAATGAAGATGGATAAATCGTATGCATCATTGTCATTAGACGAAAAAGTGAAAATGATTGAAGATGAAAAAAACTCTCAGTGCGCGAAATAATGACTAAATTTAAATGTGGAAGAACCCAAGTTTATGATATTTTAAAATACTCAGAAAAACTAACAAATGAATGGACGCAAGGAAATTGTCAAATGAAGAGGAAGGAAAAAACGAGGTTTGCGAGTGTTTCACAAGTCCGCGATCAAAAAAATTTCCAAATTTCCGGACCGATGCTCCAAAGTCAAGATCTAGCTGTTGTTATATCCCTATGGAATAACGATTTCAAGGAATCTTCAGGTTGGTTGTGGACAGTTTTAAAAGACGACACAATGTTTTGTGGAATGAAATTTGCGGGGAATCAAAGGATATGGACGAAAGTATAGTTAGTGAGCAGAAATCGAAACTGCATACTTTAATTTAAGGATACGCGCCGAAGAGACATTTTTAACGCTGACGAAATGGGACTGTTTTAACGCGCATTACTGTCGAAGTCGCTCGTACATACTATACTTCACTTTTCAACGGCAGCATAACTACACTTAATCCAAGGTATATAAAAAGACATATACGGTACTCTATAATCTAAGACTGGTTATTTTTGTTTTGTTTTTTATAATGCGGAATGTTGTCTAATGTGGAAAAAAATGGTCCCATGCGATTCCGCTTTGAACAAGTTCTACTTATATTGAAAACTTACGTTCGCGCGAACGTGAATCTCCGGGATCTTTAATGTCAATGAATTACTTAGCTATTACTATTTAGCCATATACTCACTTACTCATTGGCACTATCGAACCCGTAGATTCATGGCCGCGCGGACATAAGCTCTCCATACATCCCTATCCTGAGCTAATGTTTTCCAATCATCCCCTGTATAATCCACTTCCCTCCAATTATAGTTAATGTTATTCTCGCACCTCATTATTGGTCTATTAACTAGGCGTTTTCCTTCTGGTTTTCCTACAAGAAGCTTCCATGCACGTCTTTCATTTCCCATTCGTGCCACATGCCCTGCCCATCGCCGTCTACGAGACTTAACTGTTTTCATTATATCTGGCTTCCTATAAAGACCATGCATTTCACTGTTGTGTATAGTATTCTCCATTCACCTGTCTGTTCATCTTTCTAGGAATATATAATTAAATTGAATATCTCGAACCTCACAGATTTTTTAAAAATATTCCTTTAACTTTTTTTTCATTGTATATTAACTATTCTAATATTTTGTAACATTTATCTGGATTCCAAGTAAATTAGATAGTAAATATTGACTTTTTTTTATGAAGCTTACATAACAGTTACCATGCTTTATATCAAAGTTACATAACGTTCCAATTGGTTTTCTTTGATGACTCGGCATTTTCATATCAGTAGAACAGATGATGATAGCCTATCACAAGTATATAGATATTAAGCAATTATTCCATGTATTTTAAAACGTTAATTTTATTTAACGTGCTTAACTTATATATATAATACTTCAAATTTTACTTTATTAAGGGGGTGATGGGTGAAATTTCTATTTTCTACATTTTTTAATCTACATACTTGATTTTTGTACACACATTCATGCCATCATAAGTAATGTTATACTGAAGTTTCATCCTTCTAGGCTTAAAAGTTTTTCAGTTATTGAAGAAAGTCCATTTAAAAATTTGCATATTAACATGTTTAAAAGTCCCATAATTTTTTAGTAATTTTTTTATATTTTTTTACAAGACCGCTGACTTATTTAGAACAATACTTTGCAGTAACTTTTCTATATCATTATAATAAAGGAATAAAAAAATATATACATCCTCTGCATATGAAAATTTATTTGTTTGTAAAATTACTACACATATTTTATTTTTTATTAAAAAGATTATCAATGTTGTTTCAAAATCCACGCATAGAATTATTGTTAGCCATAGTGTGTGGGGCATGCAGTGAAAATTTCGTGTTTCTATCATTAAATGTGTCAATGTTGTTATGATTTGAATGTATTGAAATGCAATGGACATAGTAAGGATGTGGGGACGATAGATGGCAGCCTTTTTTAAATATGACGTCATTAGGGAGACTTACAATCGCCATAGGACACTGAAACATCACCAACTTGTACTTTAAGGTACATAGTATTTTTTAATACAAAAAAACAAAAAATGCTAAATTTGACCGAAAGTGTCGAAAATTTCACCCATCACCCCTCTTAAAATTCATAAATAAGACAGTAAAATTATTCTAAGACAAATTTCAATTATAATCATTATTGTGAACCTTTACTTCTGTCATTTCAAATTAAAATTTCCCAAACATTTTTAGCGATAGAAAAACAGTTATATTTTACGATCCAACTGAAAAAATCGAGTCTCAATTATTTGGATTTACATAAGATTATTTTCCTAAGCCACAATAATAATAATAATAATAATAATAATAATAATAACAATAACAACAATAATAACAATAGTAATAATAATAATAATAATAATCCTTCACAGATTAGGTCTTTGCCTATTCCGATCTCACATCTGTTCAGCCCAACGCTTTCTTGGTCTTCCCACCGATCTTCGTCCTACAGGATTATACATCAGTGCCATCTTAGGTATCCTATCCTCTGTCATTCTTTGCAGATGTTCTATTCAATTATCCCTGTGTTTTTCTATTTGTTGAAGAAGTGGTTCTACTTTTAGTTCCTCTCTAATATTCTCTTTTCTAATATGTTCTTCTCTTGTACAACCTTTCACAGACCGTAGGAATCTCATTTCCGCTGCCTGAATTTTAATTTTTTCTTTTGCCTTCAGGATCCAGGCCTCACTTCCATATATCGCCTAATAATAATAATAATAATAATAATAATAATAATAATAATATTAGACTAGATTTTTATAACATGGAAAATAATAAAATGCAATTAAAACAAATTATTTGAAGAGACGTGAAATTTTCAAACTTACTTACTTACTTACTCGCTGGCACTATCGAACCCATAGGTTCATGGCCGTGCGGACATAAGCTCTCCATACATCCCTATCCTGAGCTAATGCTTTCCAATCATTCCCTGTATAATCTACTTCCCTCAAATCATACTTAATGTTATTCTCCCACCTCATTCTTGGTCTACCAACTGGGCGTTTTCCCTCTGGCTTCCCTACAAGAAGCTTCCATGCAAGTCTTTCATTCCCCATACGTGCAACATGTCCTGCCCATCGCAGTCTACGAGACTTAACTGTTCTTATTATATCTGGCTTCCTATAAAGACCATGCAGTTCATTGTTATGTAGTCTTCTCCATTCACCTGTCTGTTCATCTCTCTTTGGTCCAAAAATGTTCCAAAGTACTTTATTCTCAAATACTTGTAATCTCCTTTCCTCCCTTAAAGTAAGAGTCCATGTTTCGCACCCATATAATATAACTGGTAGAATAATAGTTTTATATATTTTCAGTTTAATGTTTTTTGAAAGGAGTTGGGACATCAAGAGTCTCTGTAATGCATAATAGCACGCATTTCCAGAGTTCAGCCTATGTTTAATTTCTTTGTGCATCTCATTCCTATTTGTGATTATTGTTCCTGGATATTTGAATTCGGCCACTTCCTCAAAATTTCCCTCATGTTTCATACACAACATTTAATTGAAATAGCGGTTGCGATGATATCTAATTTACTTAAATTTGTGTTACTGTACGGAAACGTATACTTGATGCTTTACTATATCTGTGGTTTACAGAATATAAGGGTCACCGCCGATCATCTTGTTCTGGATTTCTGTCCATTGCATGTAATGCCATCAATTGTTTTCGGTGGTGGACCTGACAACCTACTAACCACAGATGCGTAGAGGGTGTAGAAAGCTATCACAAATTTACTCGTTTTACGAGTTTACCTGAGTTTTCCTTATATTAAAATATTTTCGGATATGTGTATTCACCCGTGTATGTGGAATATTCATATTAAATGAGAGTAATATATCATCATCATCATCTTCTTCTTCCAGGGATTAAGTCTGTTGGCTCGTTCCGGTTTCATGAAAGCTAGAATTGTTAAAATTGTTCAGACCATCTTCTGTGTGGGCGACCAACATTTCTCCTTCCGCGCGGTTTATAATTTAACAATAATTTTGGAAATCTTCCTTCTGGCATTCTATCAATATGTTCTTTCCAGTCGTTCCTATACTTAATTATTCGGTCTGTAAGTTTGAAAATATTTAGTTCCTTCCTCATATCTTCATTTATTTTCTTATCCAGCAGAGTATATCCTGCTATATTTCTTAAAAATCACATCCAGCTGCTTCCAATCTTTGTTCTTGTCTTTTAGTGATCGTCCAACATTCTGATCCATACTCAATACAGGAACAGCCATTACTTTATAAAATTTAATTGTTGTTTCTTTTCTTGTGTTTTTAAGGAATATATTTAAATATTACACTATTTTTATTACTCACTAGCTAAAACCTGGCGCGCGCTGCTACGCCTAAATAAATGAAAATTAACGTGTTTTTATGTTTAGTTAAGTGGAAGGAAAAATAATTATAAAATTTATATCCTAATTATTTGTAGATACCCGTGCTGATTACCCGGCGTTGCCCGGGAATTTACTTATCCCGATCTTCTTGGCATAAATGAGCAGAAAGACGAAAGTTAATGTGTTTTATGTTTAGTTGAATAAATGAAACGAAAAATAATTATAAATTTGTATCGTAATTATTTTAAGATACCCCATTCTGATTACCCGGTGTTCCCAGGGATTCTACTTATCTCGTTCTTCTTGGCATAAAAGAGCTGATAGACTAAATTCCGTTTTATGAGTTATTCGCAAAAGAATATCCGCCGTACGTTGCTATGCTTGCCCGGGAATCTACTTATCCCGATTTTCTTGGCATCAATGAAAGTCAAAAATTGTTATTGTGAGACATCCGGAAAAGTAAAACATATGCTTTCCAGGACTCTTTTGTATAGTTTTTTTTTGAGATATTCAATTCTAATATAAAATTATAGAATATTCACCTGAAAGGTCCGTCTCCTCAACTTAATTAATCATTTAACTGTAGCGCTTTCGGGACTTGTCCCATCATCGGCAGGATTCAAAACTGGTGTTTCACTAAAGATCTGGTAGAGGGGGTTGCATGTATTGGGTTCGTTTTCGTTTATCAGGCTGTCGTTGTGAGCTGCTTTCATGATTTCCATCTCTTCGAGTACGTTTATCTTCGCTGGATTATTTTCTCTGTGCATTGCTGTTAGGGTGTTTTCAATATTTAACATGCGATGTCCTTCATGGATAACGTCCCGAAAGCGCTACAGTTAAATGATTAATTAAGTTGAGGAGACGGACCTTTCAGGTGAATATTCTATAATTTTATATTAATTTTGAATAAACCTCAACGGAACACATCATGAATCTTATAAAAGTTGAATATTCAATTCTGTGTACATTAATTTTGTGCATGTATTATGGTTTAGGCTGCGTAAGTTATTTAAGCGTCCAAAAAGCTACTTTTTTCACGTTTTTCACTACGAAGGGTAATTTAAGGGTGAAGGGCTTGAGTATTATAACTCTCTTATAGCCTATAACTTTCCGGGAAACTCCTGAAAATTTTAGAAAAAGCTCCACGACAATCGGATGAACGGTATGGTAGCGCATAAAATACGAACGAACAATTTGTATATATTAGATATTGACCACGCAAGAATGTAGAGGGCCTACCTGGATAAGTGATCAGCTCAATTCCAGGGCCACCTTCCAGACAACCTGAACATTTAAGACAATACACACCCATTCACTCACTTCTTCATAATAAAAAGGCCTGAGCCTATTATGATATTGATGATTATGATGACGAGAGAGTATTCGAGGACTCTATGGGCCTTGAAGTTTTCTAACATTTGTCTTACATGTGAAGAAACATTCCGATATAAACCTCGCCCAGGAACCTTGCCTGACCAGGGATCGAACGCTGGCCCATGGCGTCTGAGGTATCTACGTTACTACTAGATACAGAGGCGGACTAAACGCATCAAAACTTACTTACTCACAGGCAGTATCGAACCCATAGGTTGATGGCCGCGCGTACATAAGCTCTCCAAACATCCCTATATTGAGCTAATGCTTTTCAATCATTCCCTGTGTAATCTACTTCCATCAAATTACAGTTAATGATATTCTCCCACCCCATTCTTGGTCTACCAACTGGCGTTTTCCCTATGGTTTTCCCACAAGAAGTTTCCACGCATGTCTTTCATTCCCCATTCGTGCCACAGGTCCTGCGCATCGCAGTCTAAGAGACCTAACTGTTATTATATCTGACTTCCTATGAAGACCATGTAGTTCAGTTATGCAGTCTTCTCCATTCACCTATCTGTTCATTTCTCTTTGTCCAAACATTTTCCTAAGAAGTTTTAAAAATTGTAAAATTGTTCTCCAAGGATGTCCACGATCCTATCCGCTATCCGAGATATTAAGTTTGTTAATGATAGGATATCATACATAATTCTAAAGGGTAAACGACATGATTTTATAATTGTAAATGTACATGCCCCCACAGAAGATAAAGATGACAAGATCAAGGATGAGTTCTATGAAGAATTAGAATGCTTATTTGATAGCCTTTCACGATATCATATGAAAATTGTCTTAGGAGATTTTAATGCAAAAGTGGGGCGGGAAGATATATTCAAACCAACAATAGGCAAATTCAGTCTTCATGAAGATAGTAACGACAACGGGGTTAGATTAGTCACATTTGCCACATCAAAGAATCTGATTGTTAAGAGCACAACATTTCAGCATAAGGATATTCATAAATACACCTGGACGTCCCCAGATGGAGAACTCGGAACCAGATAGATCATGTATTAGTGGATAAACGCTGGCACAGTAGCATCATTGATGTTAGATCAGTTAGAGGGACAGACTGCAATTCGGATCATCATCTGGTCAGAGTGAAAATCAGACAACGGCTATCGCTTATGAGAGGAACAATTGCTAAAGATGATTCTGTAAAATTTGAATTAAAAAACTTGAAAAATGATGAAATGCGGCAAGAATACCAATCAAAATTGCTAATAGATTTGAAGTACTGGAATCTTCAGATGACAATGTGGCAAACGAAGAAGAACCTGATATAAATAAAGAATGGGAGGCTATAAGAGATACTATTAAATTTTCAGCATCAGAAAGCATTGGTTGTTTAAAAAAGAGGCAAAACAAGAAATGGTTTGATGAGGAATGTGCCGACATTGTAAAGAAAAGAAAACTAGCAAAAGTTAAATGGTTACACGAGCCAAATGAGGTAAATTTAGAGCAATTGGGTAGTATTAGACGGGAAACCACTAAGTTACTAAAGAGTAAAAAGAGGGAATATTTGAGAGAGAAGATTAGCCCGTCAGCGTGGAGCGACGTGACGTGTACGCAAGTTGAAATCTTCACCCAATGCGGAACGACGTGACATGTACGCTAGTTACACGCACTGCTTTAAACTGTAATTATGACCTTGTGTTTACATTAACTATTTACTGTGTATACAAATTTTATGTAGAGACTTTAAAGTTTCTATTAGTGCATATATTAACTGATTACGGCCCTGAGTAACAATTTAAAATAATTTTATATTTGCATTTATTCTTGCGGCCTCTGACATTTTTCTTAAGTTTATAACTCGATAAAGGATTTCTTATAAAACTAAATTCGCCTTTTTTTGTAGATTAGCTTGTCTATCAAATTGAATCTATTTTCAAATCTCTTCATTTTTAATAATAATGTCGCAAAATTCAGTATAAATAAGGCCCAACAAAGTTATTTCCGATTTACGCTACAGTACAGGACCACAACAGTAAATTTCAGATATATATATATATATATATATATATATTTCAAATGACATATCCTTACATTATGGAAAGGTAGTTAGTCTACAATTCAGTCAGTATCTAAAAGGAAAGTGGTCCACTACAGGCATTAGAAGGTTCTTGGGATATTAAGAGGTTAGGCTCCCACTTTTCTAAAGTATCGGTACTTGATGTAAGCCGAGTACTTATTTCTGTCTGACGGCCCATAACAAGCATCTGGTACTCATTTCAGTTAGAGGCTGAGTCAACCCCGGGTTCACAGTGCCGCCTGAAGGTTTGATTCAGTTCAAAAATCCTGAACCACCGGGACTCAAACCCTCGATCTTCCGGCTTGTAGCATGTTAATCTTTTAAGTCCACACCTCCGGTGAAACTATTATAGTCATATTTCATCAACTGGTTTCAGTTTGGAAACCAGAAGAAAGGCATTGAAATTTAGGGTTGATGAAGGTCTTTTAGTACAACAGGTCTGATGTGTAGAAAGACCATTTTTTGAAGGCACACGACCTAAAATAATGTTTCAAAGTGTTAGAAAGATACATTTGGAGAAGGCTGCCCCCCATACAAGAAAGAAGGTCAGCGCATAGAAGCAATGTGTTTGTAATAAACATGAACAAAGTAAACACAAGGGGAAAAAATACACTTATTGTTGCCCGAGTGACAAACAGCTGGTTTACATTTTGAAGATTTATCACACCAATTTTTGAAGTTCATTTTTTTAAGACCCTTCTCTTTGTGTAAATATTTCGTTTTGTTGTTAGGTAAAGCCGGTTCTCTGAATTCTTCAAAGAATCCCTAGTGCAATACACTGTGTCACTTATGTGAGAAATTTACAAAAAGGACCTATTACAACTGTGGCACAACAACCATAAATAAGTCTGCAAAAATGCAGAGATGTTATGTGAGAACCGTAACAAATTTAATTAATTAAATATTATATTAAGGGTTCACCATAAAGGAATTGCAAAAACATTTA
The DNA here is from genome assembly GCA_030220185.1 of Diploptera punctata. NCBI lineage: Eukaryota > Metazoa > Arthropoda > Insecta > Blattodea > Blaberidae > Diploptera > Diploptera punctata. The sequence goes on along the minus strand of JASPKZ010000350.1, from coordinate 24,400 downwards.
AATTACTGAAGATATATCAATTTAAATGCGTTATTGGAATACTGGCACTGAACGGCTGAGTTTAAATACCGGTGAACTTCCTCCCACATCAGAGTATTCCCAGCCATTTAAATCCATCCGCTCTGAAGGGTTAATGATCTTGAAATGAATGCAAAAAATAGGAACATTAGAGAATTATATCAGGGAATTAGTATAGAGAAGAAAGGGTTTCAGGCTAGAACAAACATAATTCGAAATGAAAATGGGGATATGATTGCAGATTCTAGGAGTATATTAAATAGATGGAAAAGTTACTTTAATCAGCTATTAAATGTACATACAGAACAGGACATTGAGGAGGATAAGTTACAGACAGCAGAAATGCTAGTCGCAGAGCCAAGTGCATTAGAGGTTGAAATGGCGATTGAAAAATTGAAGATGTATAAAGCATCAGGTTCAGATGAGATCCCAGCAGAACTCATAAAATCAGGAGGAGAAAAATTGATAGACAAAATACGCTGGTTGCTTAGTATGATTTGGGAAAAAGAAGCTCTTCCAGATGAATGGAAGGAATCAATTATCGTACCAATTTATAAGAAAGGAGATAAAACTGATTGCAACAACTACAGGGGCATCTCATTACTTTCAACTTCATACAAAATTCTTACAAATATATTAGTAAGCAGACTTACTCCCTACATTGATGACATTCTAGGAGATCATCAATGTGCATTTAGAAGAAACAGGTCTACAACAGATCAGATTTTTAGTATAAGACAGATTTTAGAAAAGAAATGGGAATATAATGGCACTGTACATCAACTATATGTAGACTTCAAAAAAGCATATGATTCAATTAAGAGGGAGAAGTTATATAGTATCCTGCTGGAGTTCGGAATTCCTAAAAAGTTAGTTAGACTTATACGAATGTGTCTAAATGGCTCAAATAGTAGGGTTCGTGTAGGCAAACAGTTTTCAGACACTTTTGAAATCCAGAATGGGTTGAAGCAAGGAGATGCACTATCTCCTCTACTATTTAATTTTGTACTAGAGCATGCCATTAAATCTTTAGAGAATGAGGAAGGCTTACAACTGAATGGTATTAATAAGCTGTTAGTTTATGCTGATGATGTAGTACTATTGGCCGATAGCGAGGAGATACTAAAGGCCAACACGCACACACTATTGAATAACACTAAGAAATTAGGACTGGAAGTAAATATCAGTAAAACTAAATATGTGGTCACAGGTAGAAATTCAGTATATAATGGAAATGGACAGCTAATGACAAATGAGGGAAATTTTGAGGAAGTGGCTGAATTCAAATACCTAGGAACAATAATCACAAATAGGAATGAGACGCACAAAGAAATTAAACATAGGCTCAATTCTGGAAATGCATGCTATTATGCATTGCAGAGACTTTTGATGTCCCAACTCCTTTCAAAAAAAGTTACACTGAAAATATATAAAACTATTATTCTACCAGTTATATTATATGGGTTCGATACATGGACTCTTACTTTAAGGGAGGAAAGGAGATTACGAGTATTTGAGAATAAAGTACTTAGGAACATTTTTGGACCAAAGAGGATGAACAGATAGGTGAATGGAGAAGACTACATAACAATGAACTACATGGTCTTTATAGGAAGCCAGATATAATAAGAACAGTTAATCCTCGTAGACTGCGATGGGCAGGACATGTTGCACGTATGGGGAATGAAAAAACTTGCATGGAAGCTTCTTGTAGGAAAGCCAGAGGGAAAACGCCCAGTTGGTAGACCAAGAATGATGTGGGAGAATAACATTAACTATGATTTGAGGGAAGTAGATTATACAGGGAATGATTGGTAAGCATTAGCTCAGGATAGGGATGTATGGAGAGCGTTCGTACGCGTGCCATGAATCTATGGGTTCGATAGTGCCAGTGAGTAAATAAGTAAGTAAGGATGTCCACCGCGCTGTAGTCTCGGGGTAACGTCTCTGCCTAGTATGCAGAGGGTCCCGGTTCGATCCGCGGTCGGGAATTTTCCCTGGGTGATGTTTTTTTTTCAGGGTTCTTACTCACCTGTAAGAAAAATGTCAGGGAATTTTAAAGCCCTATTTGTCCCCAAACATCAAGTTTCCATAATCAAAATCAGTATCATATTCGCCATGTTTAATATGAAGGTGTGAGTGAATGGTGTATTTTGTCTTAATGTGTTTGTCTCGGAAAAGGTCCTGGATTGAGCAATCACTCATTGGGGGAGGATCTTCATATCCTTGTGTGATTCAAACAGTGTGTGTATGTGTGCGTGTGTGTGAGTGTGTGCGTGTGTACGTGCGTGTGTGCGTGCGTGTGTGCGTGCGTGCGTGTGTGCGTGCGTGCGTGCGTGTGAACCAAAATTTAAAATCCCTCTCCCGTCAGATCGTGTCACTGTAAGGCCCTGTCGGTCTGAGGCATGTAAAATAATTCATAATGCGAGAGGTTAAACTACGATGGAGACGAAGAATAAATTCTATAAGGATCAAAACTAGATCGAATAGAATATAAAAACTACTTTTCAAGAGAAGTATATTCATTTGTCCTTTGAATAAATTTTCTGCTTCGGAAATTTCGAAGAGGAAGCAGTCATCGAAGGTTAAATTATTTTTTTTTATTACGTGTCACGTAGATGTGTTGGACGTTAGAGAAACCTCCGTTATGAAAGAATAGCTCTGGTAAAATTAATATATTTAGGATTTCGCGTTGCATTACCCTCATAGAGGAAACGTAAGATGTTAAACTCGTTAAAAATAACTTCTTTATTTCTCCACAAATTAAAGGAAATACATGAAATAATGCAAAAATTTCACGTTCAGCCCGAAAAAAATGAACATATACCAAAATGATAATTAATATCCCTATAAATATAAAACCAGAGGGAAAACGTCCAGTTGGTAGACCAACAATGAGGTGGGAGAATAACATTAACTATGATTTGAGGGAGTTAGATTATACAGGGATGATTGAAAAACATTAGGTCAGGATAGGGATGTATGGAGAGCTTATGTCCGCGCGGCCATGAACCTACGGGTTCGATAGTGCAATTGAGATAGTTAATTAATTAACATAAATAAAAACACTCTTCTTCAAAAAGTACGCCCAGATACAATTCTAAAATTTTATAAAACAATGGCTCTTCCATCTCTATGGCTCTGAAACCCGGACTCTTACCACAGGTAAATTAAATAGGATAGTGGCTGCAGAAATTAAGTTATTAAGACATTGAGCGAGTTATACGCTATATGACTACATGCGTAATGAAGATATCCGCAAAGTTCTCAACACACCAACAATAACTCAAACCATCCAAATATACCAAAATAATTGGCATGAACACCTCCTTAGAATGCCAAACAATAAAGTACCTCGTCCTGACCCACAGGACGAAGAGACCAAAGAAGGCCTGAGAAGCGATGGAGGGATCAATTTCGATCCTGAAGCGGAACAGGCCAATGACCTAATCCATGAGTTGTATTGATGATGACTATTTAACTCATGCCCCAAATGGGAGTCAATGACCAATCACATTTCAATGAGTTTTTATTTACAACCAATCACAGTCGTGTTTCGCCTAGAATTTACCAACTACAGTTTATCATAATAAAGAAAGCACCTTCTTTTAACATTGTGAATAGGTCATAGCATTATTTTGCAGTGACTGACTCCTAAAGAAATACGGCTACCAGATTGCATTATAGTGCATGAATGTCAACACATACCGCATGCGGGAGTTAATATAAAAATATTTGTAGCAATTGATTATACCACCAAAAAAAGAAACCACTGTTTGCACTTTCTTAAATGTATTTTTTCCCAGAAAAATATAATTGTCATATTTACATCATAGGACATCAGAAATGAATTAATATACAATTTGAAGTATTTCAATTTTTTTCTCCACTAGAGTGCATTCTTACAACATTGCGTTCCTTTGGCAATAAATAATATGATCTGGTTGCAGTGACGAACAAAAGAAGCAAATGAAGCGTACCAATCGTTTCTCATTTGTTTTCAAACTTCGCCGTTTACATTAAATATATAAATATTTTAAAATAACTATATTTAAATAATGATTTGTGAGTAAACAGCTTAATTTTATTCGTTAAATAGTTCTAACAAATGTCACGTGTGATTTCCAATTATCGATAAATTCACTTCGTGAGTCGTGAATTTATCGATAATTTGGAAATCACTCGTGGCATTACTTATGATAATTATAAATAAATTTAAAATGAATATCTTATATTTACTATATATTTATACCTCAGCAATCCCGATTATGCACTGGCTGTAGAGTATTAGGCCCATTAGTGAATATACTCAATTATGAACATTTAATGGTACATAACTTCAAGCCTGAAATAAAAAAAAATGGGGGAAAATGTATCCGTCCATTCACCCCTAACTCTGAATTGCGACGTTAATATCCTGGAATGTTGAAAACTGTCGTTAATTAAAATACTGCCCGTTGAATTATGAATTTTATGAAATAAAATACTTCTTATAATGGGGCATTTGTCAGCAATTTCACACTCAACCTTGAAATGCGACCCTACTATCCTGATTATGCTGCATTTCGATTATAGAGACACACTCTTAACCGACATATGTATCACATTCGGATTAAGATTGCAACGAGTCCATAATGCTTGTGCACGCGTTATACTCCAGTATTTAAAATGTTGTCTTGGCTCCGATTGGAAGACGGCGAAATATTCATTCCCTCTACTTTTTATATAACACTTTATCCATCTCATCACCTATGTATATTTCTAATCGCTTCCATTCGCTATCTTCCCACCACAACTTAAACACACGATCCAGAGAAAATTTAACTAACTGTTCCTCTACATCGAACATTTCACTATCCCTCATACTTCCTTGTTTCAGTCACCCGACTCTGGAATTCCCTCACCTCATATATCAAGGGCTGTCCGACTCAAAAATAGCTAACAAAACTCACTACATATTTCCTTAGACAATATAATATATAACCGTGTTCCATTTATACTAGTATTATTCCTTTATATTTTGAATTTTGTTTATCAAGCCAATTACTTAATCAAATTATTGTTCATTATTATTATTATTAATAATATTATTATTATTTATACTATTATTATTATAATTATAATTATTATCATTATTATATTATTTTATTATTATTACTATTATTATTATTATCGTAAGTATTATTATTGTTATTATCGTATAAAATGTTGTTTGTATACATGAAATTTACATTGCTACATTTAATGTATCTTTAGCTGTTTATAATTAGTATAGTGTATATCTATATTTGTCAAATATTTATTTGTATTTGTGCTGGTTGAGTGGAAGAGAAGGCCTCATGGCCTTGACTCTGCCAGAATAAATAAAACATTTTTTCTTCCTTTCCCTTGTCGACTTTACATCGTGTAGCCTATATCTATTATGTATCATTAATGAACTTGTAGATAATTCATAATTGTTATTATATGTATACTTTAACCCTGGTGAAGTGGAAGAGAAGACCTTACGGTCTTAACTCCATTAGGTAAAATAAATAAATAATTTTTAATTCAACGCCAATGACTTGGGATGTTAATGAGCTTAATTAAGTGAAATATTAGGTACCTAATTCTGAACATTATATAATAACATTCTTGCTACAGTGGAAGAGAGAATTTCTATTCAAGAGTTATTTATAGCATCTTTAACTTCAAAGATCAGATTGCGTCTAGAGTCATTCAATTTATCCATTAAGTTGTGTACTACTGTAGTTGTTTATTCTTTATTTCTTATTTATAGCGGCTATAACATCTAAGAGCATATCGTTTCTAGAATCTATCGTTATATTTAAAAGGTTGTAAACTTATATTGCTGTGTTTGTTGTGTTTTTAGTGTAGATCTACATACTTAACTTAATTTTGATTATTTATTGTGAAATTGTAATTATTAAAAAGTGGGTGATGCAGCAATCAAATTTGAGACAGACTTATGGTATTCCATCCATCCATCCATAGTAATTCTGCCCGAAGGCAGGTCTTTCGCTGCAATCATAGCATTTTCATGCTATGTTTTGCAGCTTTACTAGGTAATTTTAGGTGTGGTAGCTTCCCGTTGTTTTCCACCTCGATGAAGGATGATGATGATAAGATGAATATGAATGATGATGATTGCGATGGCCATATGATTTCGGGGACCGTTTGGGCCCTACAGTTTTCCTAACATTTGTCTTACAGGTGAGGAAAAACCACGATAAAAACCTCACCCAGAAAAACTGCCCCGAGCGGGGATCGAACCCAGGCCCGCTGCGTGACAATGCAGCACGCTACCTCGAGATCACAGCGGTGGACACTTATGGTATTGTGGTCACGTATTCTGATTATAGTTCATGAGATCTCGAGTTGGATTCCTGTTCAGACCACAGGAATTCTTTTTCTTCTTCTTCGCTTTACGGGCTAGCCAAAAATTGCCTGTTCCGCCTCACAGTTGTTTTGTCAATATTTTCACTATCCTTGAACCTCATGGTTTGTAGTTGAATGCTGCTCTTGGTAAGGAATTTTTCCTTAAAATAATTCATCCTGTGGGCGCCTATTGTTTGAAATTTAGGTTAAGTTTAGGTTTAAATAATCTCCTGGTTCTTTAATATAATTTATCAACCATCGTATCATCGGGATAACGTAACTCCGCCTTCCAGACACCCAAACTTAAAAGTGAGTTACAATTACGCGAATGCTAGGAAAGAAAGTCACAAATATAGTAAAAATAACGTGATAGCATTGGACAAAAAAAATACCTTCACGACTGTGTAAAACAACAAAATACTTCAGTTATATAGGTCAGATCATGGACCTCCCTAATGCGAGTCCCAACTTATATCGTATGAATGAACTCGATCAATTGTGGAAAAATTGTTTGAGTAATTTTTTTTTATTTTTCAATATTAAATTATTTTCTAATCTATGACTATCTCAAGCAATTAGATTAAAAAATTCAATATAACTACGTATCAATAACTGAGAGTTGTGATGAACGTATAATGACCTTTCAGAACTATTTCAAACTATCTTTCTAAGCAATTCGATAGTATTTTAAAATATCCTCATTATTTGCATCATCCAAAGTTCACGATAAACAAATATTCTTGTGTAATATGCAGCATTCTTCAGATTACACATACATCGCTGCAATGATACAAACAGTGGAGCTGTATAACGGTTACAAAATTCCTATTTTAGGGCTTGGAACATTCAATGTAAGTAATTAAACTTAAGGTTAAACTCAAAGTTAAAATGGCATAAACGTACCTAAGAAACAGTGCTTGGAAAAATTCTGAATGATGCAAAACATTCTGAAAGACCTCCGACGCTTATTAAAATTTTAGGTGAGAATGACCGAGTTTCTTTGGTACGTCTGCTTTGATACAGTAACATTAGTGGTAGTCCGAAGTGATTTAAAAAATATTGAGTCCGTAGTCCTTTACTTCATTACTTGTACAAATTAAAATATTAATTTGCATTTGTAGACTATTATTATTATTATTATTATTATTATTATTATTATTATTATTATTAATCCCATTTACAAACGGCTTAACATCAATATCAAATCGCATTGTATAACCTTTAGGTGTATCTAATAAAATTGTGTAGCCTATTACAATGCTATTTTTTTTAACTAGCTAATACCCGGCGTGCGCTGCTACTCCTAAATAAATGTTAATGTTTTTACCACCAGCCGTGCGATGTTCTACTTGCCCGGGAATTGGATTCGAACCCGCGACCCTCGGGATCAGAGGCAAGGACCATAACCACAAGTCCACCGCGGCCGACACACACACACACACACACATATATATATATATATATATATATATATATATATAACAAATCTATTTTCACCAATGCGCGACCACTACTCACGCCCTCATCCACGAAATTCCAACTCTGCTATTACATTACGTCGCAATATATATATATATATATATATATATATATACATTGCGACGTAATATTAATAGCAGAGTTGGAATTTCGTGGATGAGGGCGTGAGTAGTGGTCGCGCATTGGTGAAAATAGATTTGTTAGATATAGATAAGAAAATAGATAGTCGTTGACTCGCGAGTTGAAAGACCCGCGCAGAATGATCGATGCGTCTAGAACTCCATTTCCGGAAGAGTTTGTACCAATCTATCCCTCCTGTCCAGAAGCTTCGACCCCCGAAGCTTCCACAATGGAAAACTCTCGATTGGGAGCCAAGAAAGTTCCTGCGCTGGGCTATATAAGCATTACCAGGGTCAGATAGATAGATAGATAGATGGAAAGCTCTGCGGCCATCACTTAAGTGTTGGCGGTGAGTGATCCATTTTGGTCCTCCTTAATAGGTAGAACCCCGGGTTCCTGTAAAATACATTAACCCCGGTTTAAATTTTGAATTTAATTTTGAAGTTAATTAGCAGAGTGAAGTCGGAAGCGGACCTTTTGGGGTTCTATTCCAGCATTTGCTCTTTGAATTGAGGGAAACCACTTAAAACCTCAATCGGAATAGTCGATCACGCGGGATCTTGCCAAGTTTGGCTTTCGGATGACTCTATATTGGGAGGGCATCCAGGCTTCTCTTTATTTAAATATAATGTGCGTACATTTCAGATTATTACAATTGATCATACAATTATGGTAACGTGCATTTTTTATTTTTTTTTTGTATTCTTCAGTTGTTGCTGTTCTATCTGTAGTTGTCAGATGATGTCAGTTTCTCTGGAACTGGTGGGATGAACCTGTAGCAGTAAGATTAGTTATTAGTTTTTAATTTGTTGTGTTAATATATTTTATTAATGTACATTATATGCTAATGTTGTAATTGTAATTGAATAATTGTGTAATGTGTTTCTGTGTGTGTGTGTGTGTGTGTGTGTGTGTGTGTGTGTGTGTGTGTGTGTGTGTGTGTGTGTGACCTATCAGCTTCACTGGTCAAGTGTTTGTCCAGGATCCATTTTGGACGCTTGTGTTTGTTGTTGGCTGTTTTCATAGGTTCCCAGCGATGCCACGAGTGGATTATCATGGCCTTCACATGTATTATAAAATTTAAGAGCCATGCGTTTAATATACTCCTCGATTGTTTCTACACCCGTTTGATCGTGTAATATGTCAACCGGTGTTACACGCGGTAGTTTTGTAATCATATATAATAATTTGTTTTGAAAAACTTGCAGTTTCTTTATGTGAGTTCTAGCGTCGTGTCCCCATATGGGGCTTGCGTACGTGAGTACTGGCCTTAATAGTGCCTTGTAGATTGTTAGCCCTGTGTTTATTCGAATTTTGTTATGGTTATTTAAAATAGGGTATAGCAGCTTCAATGTCCCATACGCTTTGCCTAAGGTATTTTGGATATGTTGTTTAAACAGTAGTTTTTGTCGAGTGTTACACCTAAATAAATGGCTTCGTTTTTCCACTCGATATTGTGTCCATAAAGACTTAATTGTGGGGGCATGTATCGATATTGAGAATACCTTTTTGTATAAAGAACTGCTTGGCATTTATCTACGTTTATTTTTATTCTCCATTTTTCCAACCATGGTTCGAGAATATTAAGATTATTTTGAATCTGTCTAGACGCGTGTATTGTTCGGGAGGATTGACTAGTGATTAGAGTGTCATCTGCATACATATATAGATGAGTGTTGTTATGTCTATTGTCATGTGGAATATCATTTATGTATATATTGAAAAGTGTAGGTCCTAGAATACTGCCTTGTGGCACTCCACTATAGACGGGCCGCAGGGCGGATTTTGAGTTATGGAAAGCAACTTCGAATTGCCTATTGTTTATATATTTAGCTATTAAATGAATTATTCCGTCATCTAATCCTGTTTCGACCATTTTCCGTAGTAGGCCGTGATGCCACACTCTGTCGAAGGCTTGTTTTATATCTAAGTATAATCCAATCGTGACACGATTTTCGTTGAACCCTCTAGTGATATGTTCAACAAGTCTCATTAGCTGGGTTACTGTGCTATGTTTTGGACGGAATCCGTTCTGTTCATCCCGAATTACATTTAATTGTTTTAGATTGTGATTAAGGCGCTTACATATAATTTTTTTCAGATACCTTACTCATTGTGTTTAATAATGTTATCGGGCGATAATTTCCTGGTTCTCTAGGATTTTTTCCAGGTTTGGGGAATAATATTATACGCCCAGTTTTCCATGTTTTTGGGAAATACTTCATTTCGAACATAGCATTTATTATTTTTGCTAAAAATGCATATCCGATGTTGGGTAATTGTTTCAGCACTATGTTTTGTATGCCATCAGGGCCAGTGTTTTTCTATCGGAAGGTGATTTATTAGCCATTTGACTTCTGAGACGTTTGTTTTTCTGATTTGTTTATTGGGTATTCTATTTAGAAATTCTTGGACCATTGTTTCCGTTTCCCTTGTAAATTGCGGGTTATTCGGAGGGTCATGTGGTACAAAGGTTCGCTCCAGATGATTTGCAAATGCTTCCGCTTTTTCCTGATCTGTGACGGCTTTCCCGTTAGGCAAGATGAGAGGGGGATATGTATCCGCTTTGTGTGTTACTTTTTTAACCATGTTCCATGTTCTCGGCATGTCCTTAGTATCTAGACTGCCGATTACATTTTCCCAGGTGTCTGATACGAATGTTTGTATAGCAACCTTGATTATTTGTTGCAGATCATTCATTTCTTGCCTGTATTGCAAGTTATTGTGATGCCTTTGCCATTTTCTTCTTGAATCGTTCCTTTGCCTAATTAGGCGTAAGATATGATCTGGGAGATACGGCTGGTTGGTTCTAATAGATTTTTTTGGAATATTAGTGTTAATAGCCATATTTATGCTATTTGTTAGGCTGTCTACTCCCGTGCCAATATCATTAGGCATGTTTAATGGTCGATCTTGTAATGAATTTTCAATATCTATTTTTAATTGGGTCCAGTTTGCTAATTTGTAATTCGGGATTTGTCTTGTTTGAACTCTGCTTGGTCTACCTCTTAGTGTAAGGCGCACTGGGAGGTGGTCTGATTGGAGGTTATTTTCTACCGTGATATCACAGGGAATGTTAATATTTTTCATTAAAGCGATATCAAGAATATCTAGTCGAAAATGTATGTTATTAGGGTAGTGAGTGGGCTTATCTGGTGCCAGGATTTGAAAGCTCCTATTGGAGTCGTAAAAAAATCCCCTGAGTTTGTTGCCGGCCCTATTACTTGTTCTGCAGCCCCAATCAGTATGCTTGGCATTTAAATCGCCAGCTAGTATTATATTGTTATTTGTTCCTATCAGATTTTCTATATCATTTATGTCTATATCTCCTGGAGGATTATAAGTACAAATTAGTGTTACCGTATGGCGGCCAATTTTAAGTCCAATGGCTACGCATTCCGTCCTATTTGTGATGGGTAAGTCGACTAGGTTATGTTTGACGGTTTTATGTACCAAGATGGCCACACCACCGCCTTGTCTATTGTTTCTATCCAACCTGTATGTTGAATAGTTTCTGTTGTTGAATTTTTCTCTATCCGTGAGGTGAGTTTCCGTTATTAGTGCTATGGGAATTTTATTTTTGTTTAAATAGTGTAGTAGTTCTGCTTTTTTATTACGGATGCCTTGAGCATTCCAGAATAGGATCCCAGTTCCCCTACTACCCATGATCAGTAGAAGCTCAATAGGGTGCTGACAAAGCGTGCAGCTACGTGTGGCAATACCCTAAGGGTGGGCCCTCTCCTCAGCGTGTCATATGCATCGTCTAGTGCATCAAATACCGCCGAGATGAGACCATCCTCGTGTATTGAGTGACTCTCACTCCTGTCGTCTGGTACGTTGTTAGCGTCCCGACGATCTGGGAGTGGACTATCACTATGTTGGTTATTGATTGGTTCAGTAGGACCTTTACTATACTGTATCCTGGCTTCCCACATCTTCCGCTGCTCCAGGAATCTGTTCTGCTCCTCTCGCAACTTTTGCCACTCGGCTCTAAGTTGCTGAGTTTGCCTAGAAAGCAGTTCCTGTTGTTGCTGCAGGTGATGCTGAAATCGTCGGATTTCCAGCATTTGTGGGTCCTCCGATTGTGTGGGCTGGTATTGTTGCTGCTGGTGTTCTTGGGTATTATTATTGGGTCGAGCTTCAGGTGCTGGAGCACGATCCCGAGGCTCTTGGAGCCTTGTGGGCTGCGGCTGAGCCTGAGTTCTGGGATCTCTTTGGACCGCCAGAGAATACTCACGGTTCTCCGCCTCCCTCATGACTCTCTCGCCCGTTCTCAGTGCTTGCAACGCCTGTTCTCTTTGTGCTTGAGGAACGTGTTGTGGTGTATTATTGGGTCTGTTAATTCGTCTGTTTTGTATTGGCGTTCCTCGTGCTCTTTGTGGCGTGTGTGCAATGTTGTTTTGTGTAGTGTTGTTTCTGCCCCTGTTTCTAATGGAATTCATCACTGCCTTCCTGATTGGGCACTGATTTGAGGTTGCTGTGTGCGACCCTTTACAGTTTGCACAGCGTGGTGCGCAATTCGGAGGCAGTCTGCAGTCTGTGTCTGGGTGTGAATCAGCACAGATCCTGCAGCGTGGCGAGGCCATACATGATTCCCTGTAGTGTTGGAATTTTAGGCAATTTTTACATTGCACTACAGGGTCCCTATTCCTGTATGGTTCTACCAGGACTGAGTAATAGCACAGACTTCTTAGGTTATATATTTGCTTATTATTACCAGGGTCGGAAGTTGGTGAATTATGTTGTGACAATTATTCAGTGAACTGAGATAACAATAAACTGTGGCAAGTGAAATCATCCGATACTTGAAATAATTATGCGGCAAATAAAACTGTAAAACAAAAATGATTATTGTAGTAATTAGATTATGAAGTGTCACTGAAAGTTTATGCGAACCTAATAAAGTTATTGTAAATATTTACGTGGACATTTGTTATAATTATTACAAAGTAAAGAATGACCATCCGATAGCACTCGATAACTTATAGGCCTATATACATATAGTAATTCTGCCCGAGGGCAGGTCTTGAACTGCAAACATAGCATTTTCATGCTATGATTTGCAGTTTTACTAGGGAATTTTCGGGGATCGTTGGTCCCTAAGCTTCCTGACATTCGTCTCATAAGTGAAGAAAAACCCCGAAAAACCTCACCCAGGAGCCTGTCCCGACCGGGAATCGAACCCGAGCCTGCTGCGTGACAATGCAGCACGTTACCTCGAGACCACAGCGATGGATATATATATATATATATATATATATATATATATTTATTTATTATTTATTTATTTATTTATTTATTTATTTATTTATTTATTTATTTATTTATTTATTTATTTATTTATTTATTTATTTATTTATTTATTTATTTATTTATTTATTTATTTATTTATTTGTCACGCTCAATTTCGGTGACTACTGGATAGAATGGATGAAGATATATAGGCCTATATAAACAATTATTATTTTAATGACAACAATATTAATAGCTACATTCTTTACGAATTCACTAAAATGCAAGTTAAAAATGTCTGTCGCGCAGCAACTACGAAAACTAAACGGATCCATCAGCAAATCGAAGTTATGGCCCGATTTTGTTGGTTTACAGAGTATATATATTTATTTTGTTAACCCTTAATTTAGACAAAATCTATTTACTACGTCAACTTATTTGAATATGTCGAACTGCATGAGACAACAAATTATGCATAACCGTAAGTTACTATCTAGAGTATATTGTTGTTTAATTTGAAACAAATTTAAATAATTTCTCCGATTCATTTTTCCATTAGGGCCTACTTTATTAAAACGTTGGATAAATTAAACCAATGTATCTTGTATGATCTTTACAACTTTAAGGGTTAATTACATCATCATCATCATCATCATCATCATCATCATCAGCCTCATTATCACAACATCATAGTACATTCACGAATTTAGGTCATTTGTTGACCTGTTTCGGCCTCACGAGAAACATCCAAAAGTCTTTTGAGTGGACGTCCTGGTCTTCTTCTTCCTGCAGGTTGGAATATTTACATATGTTTGGGTGTCTTGTGAACTTCCATTCGATGAACATGTTGCAACCATCTTGACTTGTAATCAGAAATTTTGTTTTCTAAAGATTCCATGTGTAATTCTTCTAAGATGTCTTTTCTTTTTTTTTTTTTTTGTGATCTGGTAGTATGTATCCTGCAGTCCTCCGAAGATATCTCATTTTAGAAGATCTAAGTATCTGTATATCCTTCTGTTTTAATGTCCATACTTCGCTAACATATATAAGAGTTGGAAGAGCCAGTGTTTTATACACTTCCAGTCTTGAATGTTTTTGGACTATTGATACGGGTCACACGGTTTAAATCCCCATAAGGAAACAAACATTTTATGAAATTTCGGTCAGTATGGGACCGATTAGTACCCAGCAACGTGACGAATTGGGTACTTTCGACAAGTAGCGGTGCAGGTGAGAAAGCTGTAGGCTAACTGCATGGGAACCAGAAATGCCGCCCGTAAACCATCCCTATACTGGCAGGATAATGGTTCATTCTGTGACTTACACATGAAAGTGAGATCAACACACGGATCAAGAGTTTCCTAGTCCGCGTTGGATTTATTATTATTATTATTATTATTATTATTATTATTATTATTATCATCATCATCAATATATGGGCCTTTGCCCCGTTATCATTATTATTATTATTATTATTATTATTATTATTATTATTATTATTATTATTATTATATATTATTATTATTATCATTATCATTATTATTGAAATTGTCATTCTCCCAGTTTATATTAAATGGATGCGAAACATCAACTATTACTCTAAGGGAGGAGAAAAGATAATAATAATAATAATAATAATAATAATAATAATAATAATAATAATAATAATAATAGCTTTATTCTACCTGGCAGAGTTAAGGCCTTAAGGCCTTGTCTATCACTCAACGAGGTTTTAATAAATACAAAAATATAGTCTTAGATCTAAATTGCAATACACTTAAGCGATTGCACGTTATATATACAATATTATTATTATTATTATTATTATTATTTACAGTGTATTTGGTTTACTCTAGATTTAACGAATTAAATATAAAATGTTCAAGATAAAAAACGAGAACAAATTATTGACATAAAATAAATTTAAATAAATATAGAAAAATTAATCATTTGACAACTTGTAACTATGACAACATGCAACTATGACAACAGATAACTTACGAGTATTGGAGAAAAAAGCTTTTAGGAAAATGTTTGAACGAAAGAAAGGTGAACAGACAGGATAATGGATAAGACTACATAACTGTGAGGTAAAGGTAAAGGTAAAGTGATCCCACTACAGGCCTCAGGAGGCCCTTGGGGTAGTAGGAGGTTAAGGCTCCCACTTTTTCTTGACAATCGGCACTTGATGTCAGCCGGGTTGTCAGCCCTGCGTGACGGCCGCCTTTACCCCAGAACAAGCGCCTGGTATCCATTTCAGTTAGAGGCTGAGTCGACCCCAGGGCCATAGTGCCGCCAGAAGGTTTGGGTCAGTTTAAAAATCCTGACCCCACCGGGACACGAACCCTCGACCTTCTGGCTTGTAGCGCAGTGCCTTAACCACTACGCTACGGCGTGCATGAAAAAATCGGATGTAATAAGAACAGTAAAGTCCCGCAGACTGCGATGGGCAGAGCATGTGGTACGAATGGGAAATGAAAGAGGGGATGAAAACTACTTGTAAGAGAAACAAAAAGTAATTACACAGTAGGCAAGCCAAAAATAAAGAGGGAGAATAATATTAAGTATGATTTCAGGGAAGTAGATTATAAAGGAGATTATTGCAAAAACACTAGATCAATATAATAAGGATGTATGGAGAGGTAGGTGGGCTCGGCCATGAACCTACGTGTTCTATAGTGCCAGTGAGTTAGTTGGTTAAGTTTTGATTATGGAATGTGCAAATTACAAATGATACTGTGTGCGCCTAAATGAAAGTTGTGTTCCCAGGCTGGTCTACATGAAGTAACTCAAGCTGTGCAACATGCAATTGACATCGGGTATCGCAGTTTTGACTGCGCATTTAGATATGGCAATGAGAAAGAGATTGGAGAAGGCTTGAGAACCAAGATAAATGAGGGTGTAGTCACAAGGCAGGATGTTTTTCATTACAAGCAAGGTGAGAAGGGTGAGAAGACAAATATTACCATGCTCTTTTTCCATCCCATTATCAAAATTAACAAAATATAGGCCTATGTAATTATAATAAATACCTATTTTTTTTTTCATTCACAAGGAAACATTCAGTAAGGAAAAGTGTAATGTTAATTTCAAATGTTCTACACTAAAAGGCTAAGATTCAATATTTTCTCTCCAGTTATGTTAAATGCATATTTTTTTAACCCTTTAACTGGCAATGTATCCTATAGGATACATCAATTGGCTCAATTAATTTAGTATTATTAATTAAACAGAAGAAAACAAACGAGTAGCAATAACTTAAAAGTGTGTCGAATTACACAATAAACCTAATAATAACAGTCATGCGTGATTTTGTTTTCAGTGCGGTCCATTACATTTAAATAATTGGCACGAAAAATTAGTGTTTTGCAAATTAAAGGCTTAAATTATTCCAAATAGTCGATACTCTGTGGAAACATTACTATTACAACATAATGTATCCATCTATAGTAATTCTGCCCTACGCCAGGTCTTTCACTGCAATCATAGCATTTTCATGCTATGCTTTGCAGCTTTTGATAGGGAGTTATAGGTGTGGTAGCTTGTGTTGCTCTCCATGATGATGATAGCTGGATGATTTTCGGGGACCGTTGGGCCCTAAGCTTTCTGACATTTGTCTTACAGATGAGGAAAAACCCCGAAAAAAAACTCACACAGGAGCCTGTCCTGACCGCGAATCGAACAGGGGCCCGCTACATGACAAGACAGCATGCTACCTTGAGACCACAGCGGTGGACACATAACAGCTTTACATTTTTTTTTTTTTTTGCCCTGGATATCTCTGAGAATGTCTATGTTTTCAAGTGCACAGTTTACGAATATATCGTGAAAGTGCTGAATGTGCTCTAAAAATTATAGAGAAAAATCTTATAAAAGGCGTTTCACTGAAGTATAATATGTGTTTTGGATATTTTTCTTTCTATTTACGTCGGTGTATAGTATTTTTTCAAAATACAATATTGATATTATAAATATGTTTTTTTTTCACATTTTCCGATTTTTGTAGTATAATATGAAAATAAAGATTTAAAAGAAACAGAGTAAATCTTCCAAAATCATTGAGAGTTTCATGAATTGTGAGCATAAATATATCCGAAATTAATCTTATATCAAGGGCAACAAAACCACTGTTGACCAGTGCAATGTATAAAGTTTTTAAATTATATAATTAGTACCATTTTCGTAGTCAATACTTCTAAATTTCATTGTGAAACACCGTTGAGGTTATGAAATATAGTCTTAAAATATTAAAATAGGTACCTGATATAGCAATCGTCCTCAAATAAACCAACTTCTGTTTAAAAAACTTCGTCAAGTGATTAAAACTATGTAGGCCTAGGCCATTTAATATCAAATTTAATCTTCTGTATTCTGTTTCAGTACCAAATACTATTTCAGTACCAAATAGAATGCAGAAGATGAAACTTGATTTTGAAAGGCGTACATAGTTTTAATCACATGACGAAGTTTTTTTAAACAGAAGTTAATTTAGTTGAGGACGACTGCTATATCAGGTAACCTATTTTTATAAGAGGCCTTTCGAAAACATGTTTCATCTTCTGTTTGTAGTTTCGTACTGACTGTTGTTAATAATTTAATAATGATTCTGTTAAAAGGGTTTTGGTCACTAGGTATGTTCTCATTTAAATCCCTCTTTACGAAATCATTATTTAACAACAGTCAGTACCAAAGTACAAACAGATGATGAAACACGTATTTGAAAGGCCTCTTATAAAAATTATAATGCTAAAAGTTGAGGACGACTAGTAATAAGGTACTAATTTCATAATTTGAAAACTTTACATAATGACCTCAACTGAGATTCGTAATGTATTTTAAAAATCTTGATGCATAATGTGTCATATCATATAATTTTTCATTCCTCTTAGCCTCTTTTGTAGGACTTATTTCCCCCATTGTGACTTAGGCCTACGTATCAACGTACTGGACCGGTCACTTGTAGATAGGGAACAGGAACTCTGAACCACATATAAGATACACAATGGCGGACTTTAAATAATATCTCTCTAAAATACAATTTAAGAATATCTACATCTAAAACAAAAATATTATCTCTGAAAGGAAAATGTGCAATAAGAACAAAAATAGTGATAAACAATGTAATTATAGACCAAGTTCAGAATTTTAATTATTTGGGATGTTATTTAGGCAATGACAGAAATTTAGATAAACACACTAAAATACAACGATTCAATTATCTACGTGGCACAATTAAACGTACTTTATTGAATAAAACCAGAAAAGAAACTGTTTTAAAATTCTACAAAGTATTGGCAGTTGCATCTCTTATCTATGAATGTGAAACCTGGACATTAACAAAGGCAGATAGTAAACAAATAGAGGCTGCAGAAATGAAGATGTTGAGAGCAATAGCAGGATACCAAAGGATTCGATGAAAAGAAAAACGAAGATATAAGAACACAACTTAATATATTTAATCTCTGTGAAAGAATAAAATAGGTCCTACTAACAAAATGCTTACCTTCAGCACGTATAACGAATGAATGAACAGCGCATACTAAGAAGAATATATAATTATAAACCAAAAGGGAGAAGATTGTTGGGAAGACCATAGAAGAGATGGAAGGACCAATTCGACCTATAATGAGATCGGAATAGGCCGTTGGGCTTAATCCTTGTTGATGATGATGATGATGCGGCCCTTCCTGGATCAGTGATTAGCAACCAGTTTGCCTGTGCCGCCGCCAAAAGTTTATAGGCAGTACCAAAGACAAAGGCACAATATTACAAATCCAAGATGGAGATATACAATTCCATACCCCACTGAGATTCCACTCGGACTGTTGAAGACGAAGGCAGTTCTCTGCATTTAAATTACCACCTTCATGTTTTTGTTCCGCGCCGTAACCGAGTGATTAAGGCAACATGCCTTGGCGCAGAACTACAGGACTTGCGCTGGTACGAGTCTCCATGGAGGAAGACATTTTCTCATGGAATTTCTGCCAGTGGGACCGGAGGTATTTGGGTAGCTACAATAAATAGCGGCTCCAGGTTGAGAAAACCAGCTATTAAGGCTGGGGGACCCGACATACTCACCAGATTTCACCCCAACACTGGCTGGATGATCGTCTACCTCTGTGATTAACACATGTGGATGTGAGGCCAGCAGCCGGTTGGTAGGCCAATTATGCCATAGAGTTTAATTTAGTTTATTTTTCCTTAGTTTTTTTTTTCGTTTCTCACTCATTATTGTATCTTCACTCCTCTTGCAAGTCTTACGATTTTCTTGAAATTAATAAATTAATAAAATTTAGTAGGCTATATATTAAATAATATTTGGTAGCACATTCAAGAGGAATTACATCAAGTAGATGTCTTGGATAGATTATCTGAAAACAGAGGATACTGAATTCTGAACCACAGACTAAAATAGATAGACAGGGGCGAACTTTCATGGATCAATAACTAGCAGAATTTCATGGTTACTACCGAAGACAGGAAATGACAACACATGTCAAGGGAGATGTGACGAGACCCATAGAAATTTAAAATCTCCTACTCCCTAGGAATCGAACTGTTTTGTCTATTTCGAAGGTATAGACCGACACGGCATGAATATAACTTTTGTTTTTAATTAATCAGAGCATAATTATATAATAGTTATAAAATTATTTATATTAATTTCTAGTTATGGAATACGCATCATCGGCCCGACCTGGTGGTATCGGCGTGCAAGAAAACTCTCTCAAATTTGGGAATTGAATACCTAGATTTGTATCTCGTGCATTGGCCATTCGCTGTCAAGGTGAGACAAGTCTCTATTTTAATATTTAATCAATACTTTCAGTTCAGAATATTAGACATATTATAAACAAAAAGCTATATCCTATATTTTAGATTATTATAACAAAATTAATTACTTCCACATATCAAAAATACTCTTATAAATTTTCATAAATATAGTCAAAGTGTCGATATTTTCTACGTGTTCATCAATATTTTTAGAGGAATAGATGAAAGTGCGCAGTAGTTTCGCCAAGAATGAGGTAAGAGAATAACATTAATCATGATTTGAGGCAGGTAAATTACACAGAGGATGATTAGAAAACATTATCTCAGAACTGGGATGTTGGAGAGGTAATTTCCACGCGGATGAATCTACGGGTTCGATAGTGCCAGTGAGTTAATCAAATCCTAATTACTGTGTTTCATACAAACCAAGTATAATACTCTCATGTTCCTCCTCTTAAATTTCTTCTCTGAATTTTCTCTATAACAGGTAAATTTATTTACTTTAAATTATTTACACTCTATACAAGTTGATATATCAAACTCCATATTACAACTGGTATTATATTAATCAGAGTAAGGTGTATATTATTTAAATGAACTAAAAATAATAAATATCCATTTTATGAACATTGTGAAGTTCAGAATTACAGGCTACATAACAATGCAACCACACATTTTGTGTCAGTGTTTCCAGATATTTAAAATTTTCAGAACATTTTCATAACCAATGCCACGAGTGATTTTCAAATTATCGATAAATTCACGACTCACGAAGTGAGGAGTAAATTTTTCTAGAGAATTTGGAAATCAAGAGTAGCATTTGTTAGTAATATTTAACGAATAAAATGAAGCAGTTTACTCACAAATAATTATTTAAAAATAGTTATTTTAAAATGTTTATATATTTAATGTAAACGACGATGTTTGAAAACAAATGAGAAACATTTGGTATGCTTCATTTGTTCATCACTGCAACCAGATCATATTATTTATTGCCAAAGGATCGCAATATTGTAAGAATGCACCCTAGTGGAGAAAAAATGAAACACATCAAACTGTTTGTAACCAACATTATAGGTTATTAATTAATTTCTGATGTCCTATGACGTAAGTTATATTTTTCTGAAACGCAAATTCCTGGGGAAAAATACGTTTAAGAAAGTGCAATCAGTGGTTTCTTTTTATTGTGGTATAATCAATTACTACGAATGTTTGTTGTATTATATCTCGCAAGCAGTATCTGTTTACATTCGTGCACTATATATACAATGTGGTAGTCGTATTTCTTAGCGAGTCAGTCACTGTAAAATAATAATCTGGTCTATTCTGAATGTTAAAAAGGAGGAGCTTTCTTTAATATGATAGACTTATTTGATAAATTACAGGCGAAACACGAATGTGATTGGTTGTAAATACAAATTCATTAAAATACGATTGGTCATTGACTCCCATTTGGGGCATGAGTTAAATGGTCTGTGGAAATTTATTATTATTATAACTTTTGCTTGCTTCACCTTCGAGATAATTGTCCATTAATGCTTCATGTCTCAATTTGAAAACGTGAAAAATCTCTAAAATTATTTGTCTAGTCAACTATCATAAATCAAATAAGATATGATTTTAACTGAACTTTTCAAAATACATGAAAAAATCGTTAAAATGTTTAAATATAATTCAATGCATAAAATTAAATATTCGATTAAGTTTTACTGCAATGTTAAACTTGAGAATTTTATCTCTTGTAGGAAGGAGAAGAGTTAAAACCAAGAGATGAAACAGGAAGATCAATTCCCAGCGATGTTGATTACATCGATACGTGGAAAGCTATGGAGGAATGTGTGAAACTAGGTCTTACAAAGAGCATTGGACTGTCCAATTTCAATAGTCAACAGATACAGAGGATATTGGATAATGGAGTTATTAAACCTGCTGTACATCAGGTAAAAAAAAATATAATTGATTATAGATTTACTCCTTGATTTCATTTTAAACTGGACATATATTATAAAATATAGAGATAATAGAGGTAAAAACTAAATGTAATAAGACCGAGCGAATTGGCTGAGGTAGTAGCGTATGAGACTTTTATTCCCGAGATATCGGGTTCATATTTTCGGTCCATGATTTTTTTCATAAACAAGGGAATAAATCATTGTTTAATTCCCTAATTAAATTTCCTTAACAGAAATTATTTTATACAATGATATCAATATAATATTAATTATTAACAAATATTTAGTTTGGAACTTGCTCAGGTAGCTCAGTCTGTAGAGTATTGGTCTATATGCTATCCGCTCTTAAAGTGATCCTCGTCAAAACAAAACCATGTGATTTGCTCACTTTTCATTGGTTATTGACACCGACGTACGATGTAGAAGCAATAAGTACGCGAAAAAGTAGTTCCCTTCTTTAAATTAAAAATGCTCTGAATATAATTGTTATTCTTCTTGAATGAAAGTATAATAATCAAAATATAGAACATATTCTAAAATATCAGTAATCAATAATTACAACTTAAAATAGTTTATTACATATGGATGACGCATGTGAGTCATTTTTCAGTCGATTCTGATGTCACAACATGGCTGAAAGTGTCGAGTCTTCTGTTGCCGTGTCGCCATCTAAATTTGTGAAACACAAGTCTGGCAAACCTTTGACCAGTGGTCAAAAAACAGTTATTTTAAATGCATTTCATCAGTTTAGTGAAAAGTATCCAGA
This sequence comes from Diploptera punctata, assembly GCA_030220185.1. Lineage (NCBI taxonomy): Eukaryota > Metazoa > Arthropoda > Insecta > Blattodea > Blaberidae > Diploptera > Diploptera punctata. The sequence goes on along the minus strand of JASPKZ010000350.1, from coordinate 1,681 downwards.
ACTTTCAGTGAAAGGTATAGTGAATTTAACATGGGTATACCGGTGTGTCGTGTACAAGTATTAGTAGTGCTCGGAAAGAAAAAAAAAACTACACGTGGTAAGGTTGTAACTCCCGGAAAAAAAGGAAATGTGTGCAATATGCTTTTGATAAGTGTCATGCATTTGCAGCCAATGCAGTTCGAGTAATAGTACATAATATGTTTATCAAAAATGAATTATATATCACATGTCTTATATACTTCACACGTGCTCCCTCAATATGACAGTAACTGTGGCGCAAATGGCGGAAGGATATAATTGCAGTTTGTTTATGTTAGGATCACTCTAAGAGCGGATAAGATATAAAAGTCAAAGGTTCTGAGTTCAAGCCCCAGTCTGAGCGTATAATTTTTCTCTTCAAATGTGATTTATCCAAGATTGAGATGTATGAAATGAATAATAAAAACATCGAAAGAAGCTGTACTGGCTTCATAATATAATGTAAAATTCCCAAATAAATGTCTTCTTAATAAAGAAGAGCCATTTACAAGATAGAACAGAGGTTTCATAGCATTTGATGCGCGGGAATTAACAACGTATATAAGAGAGAAATTTGCGTTTAGATTGGAACTTGCTAAGGTAGCTCAGTCGGTAGAAAGCCAAAAGTCCTGGTTCAAGCCCCAGTCTGAGCGTATAATTTTTCTATTCAAATATGAAATATTTATTAATAAATATTTATTAATTTAAATAAAAAATCTGACTTTTTTGTATACTTTTCTCAGTCATCAATGCTGAGTTAAAATTTCACTTTCAGAATTGATTTACATTTCACAAAATCATTCAAATTAAATAAATGAACTTCTACAAAAAACACATGACAAAGGTGACATGAATTTACGTGTTGAAGCTTTATAAACAAAACTAAAATATACAAGATACAGTGAATTGATTAAAAGTATAACATGACACTTAAACATGATTTCTAGGGTTATCCGACTCTAACCTGAATTCTATTTATAATATTACTCAGTCGTCAAGGCAAATTTTAGGTTGTAATTTATTTACCTGGACCTTTTCAACATAATCTTCTTTTTAATATTATAAATTACAACAGTGAATATTTACATCTAACATATGATAAAATAATACAGCTTACTGTATATATCCAAAGTTCTTGGACAAGATATGTCCGTTTGTATATCCCTATATGGACAAGGGAGTTAATTAATCTAGACAGTTACGCTTATTTCCGTATACATATCAGCGAATGAAAAATAGTTCATAGCCTCAAAGAGGGTAAGATATGACTTTTGATTATTAAAGCTTCTACAAATAACCATGAAACCAAAATGCAACACAGAGAGAGGAATGTACGTAAACTCAGCTTACTTTCTAAATTCAAATTCCTGATTTCCACCTGATATAAACATTTTAATATCTTAGGATCGTTCTTAGAATATTAAAATTACACCTACATTACTTGCCTTAAAATGTTAGATTATTATTATTCTTTCAGATTGAATGTCATTTATATTTGAACCAGACTAAGCTTATAGCGTACAATAAAGCTCATGGTATTGTATTGACAGCTCACTGTCCTCTGGGCAGCCCTGGAAGCAATGCCAAACCTGATACTCCACCTCTGCTCTTGGATGAAAGACTAGTATCTCTGTCTAAGAAGTACAGAAAGACTGCTGCGCAA
>JASPKZ010000349.1:0-72782 GCA_030220185.1 Diploptera punctata | reverse complement strand
AACATCAAATAAAAGGCTGACTAATACTCCCTTATAGACAGGTTCTCCTTGTCATCCCAGGGATTGGTCTCAAATTTGTCCTCTAAAGAATGGATGCTTCCACCGCATATTTATTCATAACCGTGAAAGTAGTAAAAGTTATCAATAATCATAACATTAATTGTTAAAACCGTTGAGGTGGATAGTCTTAAAATAAAATAAGTTAAAATGTACCTTCTTAGGCCAGAGTCGTCGTCCTCAACGTTTTTTTGTCTGAAGGCCTTTCGGAATCTCCATTCCATCTTCAGCAGGTCTTTTGTAGCTACATTACGTGATGTTCTAGAGTGCTGGTCCTAGTGATTTTATTTATTAACAGCTTGTTTTCTACTTCCTTGATAATTTCCAGGTCTTCCAATATGTTGATTTTTGTTGGGTTTCCCTCTTTGTGTACTATTGTAAGGGTGTCTTGTATTGAGTTCATTTTATCACTGGCGTTTATTATGTGCTTAGCGTAATTAGATTTCCTATATGCGTATATGTAATCATTACGATGCTCTTTAAACTTTATGTTGAAGCTTCTTTTCGTTCTACCTATATAGAACTTGTCACAGTCTTTGCATGTTAATTTCTATACCCTCTTGCCTTTACATTTATTATATTTTTGTATTGGAATATTTGTGTAGAGATTTTTTATATCGAAAGATGCCATTTTTGTACTATTATTCACCTCGATGTCTATGAGTTTGTTTGCTATTTTGTAGGCATTTTTATTGTGAATTTATTTTCTGAGTTAATATCTTTCTTCAATTTGTGTACAATTAATTTGGAAAGTTTATAATTGGGAGCGCTGATGCAATTGACTATTGGCCGTATTGGAATATTTTCTTTATGCATTTTGGGCACAGCTTCCATTAACGGACTTGTTGGATTATTGTTTATATACATATTATTATATTTGTTAGATGCCGTGTGATTATTAACAAGGATGAATGTAACAAATATAATAACATGTATATAAACAATAATCCAACAATTCCGTTAATGAAAGCTCTACCTAAAATACATAAAGAAAATATTCCAATACGGCCAATAGTCAATTGCATGTACGTTCCCAATCATAAACTTTCGAAATTAATTGTACAAAAATTTAAAAAAAAAATTAACTTAAAAAGTAAATACACATAAAAAATTCCTACGAAATAGCAAACATACTCACAGACATCGAGGTGAATAATAGTACAGAAATGGAATCTTCGATATAAAAAATCTCTATACAAACATTCCAATAGAAGAAACACTAAATATAATTAAACAAAAATTAGAAACAAACAATTTGAATCCAAACTACATAAATGAGTTACATAATATCACAAAAACCATAATGACACAGATTTACTTTCAATTTAATAATGGGATATATATATATATATATATATATATATATATATATATCCCTATGGGATCTCCAACCTCAGGATATTGTCAGAAATATTCCTACAAAATTTAGAAACATACACTACGAAAGATTAACACAAAAATACAACATAAAATTAATCGCTAGATGACATTATAAATTCTATGAAAGCACAGACAGAAAAGAAGAAATCCTATCAGAATTAAACAACATACACAATAAATTCGAATTCACAATAGAAATTTAATAAAACAACACACTCAATGTCTTTTGATCTTAACATAGTTAAAAACACGAAAACAAAAAAAATTGAAATAGATATATACAGAAAACCAACGACTACTATGCTTACAATCAACAACAAATCACTACATCCGTACCAACAAAAAATCAGCACATTCAAGAGCCTCTTGTTCTTCACTTCCTGGTTTAGGCAAGAGTTGCCTGTTCCGTTCCATTGTGAAGAATGCGAGTAATATGTTTTCCTCTGATCGCGGTACCAACGCTATGCAGAGTAGACCATTGGTGGGGCTGCTACCTCGAAGCTTTAGGTCCAGCTTCTGGATGTACTAACCCCATTCATTCAAGAGCCTAATTAATAGAATGTTTAAATTGCCATCAAACAGAATTAATTACAACAAGGAATTACATTATATTAAAAACATGGCTAGAAGAAACGGATACAACAGCAAAATTATAGATAAACTCGTAAGAAAAGGAAATCTATAATTAAAATAACAAAACTCGAAAGAGAAACAGATATTAATAGTACATGGACTACACTAACATACACAGGCCACGAAACCATAAAATTGGCAAAAACATTGAGAAAAATAAACAAACATTTAAACATAACTTACAAAACTAATAATACGTTAAATAATGTAATAAGTAGAGCTCGGACTTCATTGCCTTTTCATTGCCGTGTCGCTTTCAAACAGTTGACTACACAAGTAGTTAGTCCTCTCCCGTGAGCAGTGTAACAGTCAGTAGCGTCTTTGCTGTGCTGCTACAAGTATAGTATGCAGTCAAGTCATAATACCGATCACCACGATCTGGTGAATGATTACAGCAAACACACACAAGATGAATTCACTTGTACATAAGTACGGCCGTGAGTATTTTTGTCTAAAAGAAGATAAAATATTTTGTAAATTGTAAATGTAGAGTTGAAGGGGGAGAGAAGAATTTTTATCAAGAGCCATTGCAAATCTAAAACACACATTGGAATGTAAAACATAAGCTTGACGATGAAACACAGTCTTCTGCACAAGGAGTTTCAGACACTTATAATCATCGTGAACTTTACAAGGATATATGCGACACGATGGTTTCCGCGAATATTCCTCTCAAAAAAAGTGCAAAATCCAGCTTACACATTTTTTTAGAAATATACGGGAAGAAAAATTCCTTGTGTAACAACTTTACGCAGGTATTATTTATCTCCTTGTTATGAAGACGTTCTGAAATACATTAGAAATACTGTGGCAGATCATAAAATATGGGTGTCAATCAATGAAACCCAGGATGCGTCCGGAAGGTCTGTAGGAAATGTGATAGTGGGGATATTATCACCTGAAAAACCCGGGAAAAATTTTTGTTAACTACCGAGGTCATAAAGTAAGTCAACCATTCTGAAATCGACAACTTTTTGAAAATGCTATGTCTCATCTAAGGCCCAATGAAATAAAAAGAGATATTTTTTTCTATTTGTAACAGACGCACCCCTTATATGTTGAAAGTATCTTCCAGAATTAAGAAACTATATCCGAAAATGATAGACCTAACTTGCTTGGCCAATGGACTTCACCGAGTAGCCGAAAGAAGTAAGTTGCATTTCTCTGATGCGGACATTTTGTATCAAACATGAGAAAATGTTTTTAAAGGCCCCTTCTAGGAAACAGAACTTTAAGGAAATTGCATCATAAATCCCTTTACCACCTCAACCTGTTTTAACTCGATGGGGGACTTGGTTTCAGACCACTGCATACTACTTACAGCATAATGAATTGATTGTTAAAGTAGTTAATATATTTGATGCTGAAGAAATTTCGGCGATACAAATTGTGAAATCTCTGATGTCAGGAAAACTGTATCAAAATTTGCAGGTAATCAACAACATCTACAACGATATTCCTTTAATAATAATACAAACTGGAATCTTCACATATAGCGTTGATTGATTCCATGAAACAGGTAGAAAATTTATCGCGACATTTTGATGAAACAGGAGGTAGTTTTGGCATCTGAAATTGCAAAACAGAAATTGCAAAGTGTATTGCTGAAAAACCCTGGATACTCAGCTATTTGCAATATAAAGGATTTTCTAAAGGACAGGAAGAACGTATGTACTGTCTCCATGTTAGATACCCGTGATATACCCTACTTTCGTTTTGCACCAGTTACCTAATGTGAAGTAGAAATGAGTTTTTCTAAACAAACCTTTGCTTGAATAGTCATCGAAGAAGTTTCTCTTTTGAAACTTTACGGAAATACATTTTTATTCATTGTAACGGCTCTAGAGAAGCGAAACGAATTTAACTAACAGGGTTTTAAAAATAGTAGTAGTAGTAGTAGTAGTAGTAATAGTAGTAGTAGTAGTAGTAGTAGTAGTAGTAGTATAGGACTTTATTAGACAAAAAGGAAGATATTTAGAAATTTGGGTCGCACGGGCGTTTTAAGAATATTATGTACAGTGCACATACTTTTTTTGTGTTATCTCTGTTTTTAAAACTCTACGAAGAAAATAATTGTGCAGAAATAATGAACTTGTTATTTTTTGTAATACTGTATGCAGCGTTATATTTTTAGATGCATAAAGAGAATTATTGTACGGAAATTATAAATTTGTTTAACTTTTTGTTTTACTGTAGGATTTAATTTAAAAAGTTACAACATATTTTAAGCAACAAAATAAACTTGTAATCTACAATTAGTACTTATTTCTTTACCCGCCTATACCTCCTGTAAACAGTACAGCACAAATGCCATACTAGTCAGACTGGTACTACTACACCCCTTAACACTCTCTCATCAAGCAATATTATGTATAGTAAGAGTGCACATAATCTATCTTCCTGTCCGAGCCCTAGTAATAAGTAACAAAATAGAAAAACATAATACATTTAATTGCAAGGCAGTATCAATTAACATACAAAGACTGGGCCAAGTTCTATATAAATAAAACGAAAAGAAGCTTCAACATAAGGTTTAAAGAGCATCGTAATGATTTCGTATACGCATATAGAAAGTCTAATTACGCTAAGAACATAAAAACATCGGTCATAAAATGAACTCAATAGTAAACAAAGAGGGAAACCCAACAAAAATCAACATATTGGAAGACCTGAAATTATGAAGGAAACAGACAAGAAGTTGTTAATAAATGAGAGCACTCCCAGACTAAACAACCCACTATACTATATCGTCAGGAAGAAGCTTCAGTCACGATAACACTACATTAGGACCAGGACTGAGAACATCAAGTAATGTAGCGAAGAAAGACCTGCTGAAGATTGAATGGAGATTCTGAAAGGCCTTCAGACAAAAAAAAAACATACATATTGTATAAGTTTAGGACGACGGCTCTGAACTAACAAGGTGCATTTTAACTTATTTTATTTAAGAGTAAAATTTATGTTTCTAGAAAATATAGTTGGTTACAAGCTTTGGATGAAAGTAAAAGTGAAAATAAATATTTTTAAACCGATGGCTAAAATAGAGCAATGTAGAACAATTAGAATGAGCATGTTTAGATGTTGAAAACAGATTGAATACCAAATGTTATTTTAGATTAATAATAATAATAAAAATAATAAATAGCTTTATTTTACCTGGCAGAGTTAAGGCCTTGTCTGCCACTCAACCAGGTTTTTAAAAAATACAAAATACAAAAAAATAATCTTACAACAACATAAACAATTAAGTAAAGTAAAGTAAAGTAAAGTGATCGCACAACAAGCCTCAGGAGGCCCTTGGTGTAGTAGGAGGTTAAAGCTCCCACTTTTTTCTAGACAATCGGCACTTGATGTCAGCCGGGTTGTCAGCCCAGCGTGACGGCCGCCTTTACCCCCAGAACAAGCGTCTGGTACTCATTTCCGTTCGAGGCTGAGTCGACCCCAGGGTCATAGTGCTGCCAGAAAGTTTGGGTCAGTTTAAAAATTCTGAACTCACCGGGACTTGAACCCGCGACCTTCTGGCTTGTAGCGCAGTACCTTAACCACTACGCTACGGCGTGCCCCTACATAAACAATTACATATTATAAAAACAATAAATACAATCAATGTTTATAATCTATTTTTATTTACTCTAAATTTAACGAATTAAATATATAATATGTATAAGGTATAAAAAACGAGAAAAAATATTAATGACATGGTATAAATTTAAATAAATAAAGAGAAATTAATTATTAGACAAAAGGTAACTGTATACGCGTAACTTAAATGTGCCAAGTGTACGGCAACCCCTGATATCTTGAGGAAGGAAATTCCAGTAGCGGGCAGAGGCTACTGTGAAGGAAGTAAAATAAGAGGAACTGCTACGAAGAGGAATTGTTAGCAAACTGTTATCTTGTGACCTAGTGTCAATATTGTGGTAGGAGGATAACTTCTCAAATCTGGACGCCAGGTAAGTAGGAATGTAAGAATTCAGAAGCTTGAAAAGTAGTGAAAGAGAATTCAATGGGCCGGAATGTAGAAGAAATATCGATAGGCCGAACAAGAGATGTCCAAGTTTTAAATTTAAATCTATGAGACCTTAAATGTTTTACCCGTAAAATGTCAAGGCTGATGATAATAATAAAAAAAATAATAACAATAATAATAATAATAACAAAAGTAGTAATAATAATAATTAATAATTACTAAAGTAAATTAGTGGCATTGTCGAATCCGGAGGTTCATTGCCAGGCGGATATATATATATATATATATATATATTGGTAAATATTTTGTGAAAATTGAACTCTCATATTTAAAAGATTACACTTTTTATAGTGAAACTTTGATGTACTGAATATCTACACCAAATTTCAGGTCTTCCTTTGATGCAAATAAAGAGTAATAGAGCTGTCAATTTATCGTATTGTTTTAAAAAAATATATTTTTTGAAATAAATTTAACTAAGTATATTTACTCCCTCAACTTGAATAGATAGTTACATTATAGATGAATTATGCTATATCGCTTGAAAATTAGTATGTTAATATAATAAAATGTTTGGAAATGCTCAAAGAACTGTTATCAAGTAGCTCCGTCATTGTTTGTACGAGCGAACGATCTTTACTCATGCGTAAGGTATTGCGGGCAGTCTACACATAAGAAATTTTAGGAAAAATAATTATGTTTGGTGGTTTACTTTCATCTAACCACTTTAATACTACATTTACAAACAAATTAACTGCTCATCAGGTAATAATCTGTTTTTTATTTTGTAAAAGTTTTGTTTGGAAAGGTCCATTGCATATTAATTGCATTTACGCCCTTCAGAAAAACATCCTTGTCGTAATCCAGTATTTGTTTTGATTATATGTTCTTTTGAATCCGGTATCTATAATTATATTTGTGTCTTCATATAATTTCTTTATTGTTTCAACAAGGCACAGCGGGTATCCTTTCATTCGTAACAATTTCCCATAATTGTTGTCTGTTTACTCGATCGAAGGCCTTATCCAAATCTATAAATCCTATGTGAGTTTTTAAGTTATGTTCTCTTCGCTTTTCTATGAGTTGTTTCAGTGTAAAGACATTGTCTATACATGACCTTCCCTTTCTGAATCCACTTTGATTTTCATTTATTATTACTTCTGTTATGTTTCTCGATCTATTATTTATTATTTTCGTATATATCTTGTAGCCAGTATTCATTAAGCTAATCCCTCTGTAATTCTCGCAATTGCTCCGGTCTCCTCTTATAAATATATTCTTCACAATTGCTGTTTTCCAAGCGATTGGAATCTCATAGGTCTGCCAACATATATTAATTGAATGAAGTATTCGTAGTTTACACAATATTCCACTATATTTGACTAGCTCCATATTTATATTATCTAAACCTGTTGCTTTCCTATCCTTAGTGGTTTTCAGAGCCATTTCTAATTAATTTATGTCTATTACATCAATATTTTCCACTTTTATTTCTTCCTCGTTGTTCTCTTTTCCTTCAATTTCCTACTTTTTGCAAAGTTTTTTTAATGTTGAATCCATTCTTGTTCTGGGATTATATTCAATCAGGCAAAATCTTTCTCAGTCTGATTGAGATGTTTGACTAATTTACAACCTATTTCTTGTCTTCCATACATATCATGTTGTACTGAGCTTATAAATTTATCCCATGACTCCTGATGGGCCTTTCTTATAATGCTTTTAGCAATTCTCCTTTTCATTTTATATTCTTCATAAGATTCTTCTGTTTTCAGTCGTAAGTATGTATGATATACTTTTGTTTTTAATTCACTGTATTTTGTATATTCGCATTCCAAGTTCTCAAGTCCTTCCTATTTCTTATTCTATTTTTCTTTCCTAATATCTCATTTGCTGTTTTATGTATTACATTTGATATATTTTCCCATTCAATATTTATATCTTCTGACGCTATCTCTGATATATATATTTATTCATTCTGATTTCATAATGTTGTCTAATACTTTGATTTTGTAATAAATATACTTTATATACTTCTTATTGGTTTCTTTTGTTCTTTATGTTATTTTTCCGCCATGTAGCTATTATGCTTATTTTACTTATCACGAGATAGTGATCAGAGTATATATCGCTGCCTCTATGTACTCTCACATCTGTTACCAAGGCTCCAAGCTTGTTGTTTACGATTAAATAATCAATTATTGTACTTGAGTTATATCCACTTCTTGTATATTTATGTATGTCCTTTTTTCGGAAATAGGTATTCATTTTTTAATTGATTATAAGTTGAAAACTGTCTCAAATCCTGTCAATTATCATTTATTGTTATTTCTCCATTATATCCTATTACGTTAGGTATAGGGACATTGCCTACTCTGGCATTTAAGTATGCACTTATTATTAGATGATGATTTGTATATTTATAAACTAATGTTTGTAATGTTTTATAATTATATTTGTTTCTTCTTTCTTACCTTCCTCTGGGGCATACACAGCAATTATCATCATATATCCTCTTTCAATTTTAAATCTGGCTCTCAGGATTCTTTCATTTATAAACTCATAGCGATTCAATTTGTTCTTCCATTTTTCATCTATTAAAATGGCTACTCCATACTGCGCTCTAGTTTTCCGTTCTACTCCGCTATACAACATAGTATAGTGTTTTTAGTCCTTTGTTCCTTTTAGTTTCATTTTTTTGTTTCTGTTATTGTTGCTATATTTATTTCTTTTTTCTTTAATTCTATTTCTAATTCTTCTTCTTTTGTATTTATTCCCCTTACGTTCCAATTTCCTAATTTCAAAATGTCCTTTATTCCAAATCGTATCCTTGTATCTTGCTTGGGTCGGTTCCTTTTATGACAATCCGGCTGATTTCCACGAAGCATCTCAGTAAGATGAATGTCTCCTGGAAGAGTTGCGGGCGCTTCGCAGGACAAGGATGGTGGACGGGCTGCTTCCTCTGAGCCTCCAAACATGCTCCTCTGGTATCCACCCCCTAAGAGAGGACTGCTTCTTCCGCTCTTCAAGCTGTGCTATTCCTTGTCTCCCTGTTAACCCTTGAAGACTTGACGAAGATGTGGCCGCCCAATATGGATACAGACGCCATTATTTATACCAATTTATTCAATTAATGATGTAAGAGTTTTTATTATAATACTAGCTAATACCCGGCGTGCGCTGCCACTCCTGAATGAACGTTAATGTGTTTTTACCACCAGCCATGAGCTGTTATACTCCACCTTGTTGTAGAGTTTTTTTTAGATGTTCAAATCTGTGTACATCAAATTTGTGTATTTGTTATGGTTTAGGCAGCGTAAGCCATTTATGCGTCAAAATAGGGACTTTATTTCACGTTTTCCACTACAAAGGGTGATTTTTAGGGGTGAGGTGGTTGAGTATTACAACTCTATTATAGCCTATGGTTCATTCCCGGAATCTCCTCAACATTTTTCAAAAAGTCCCATTTCAATCGAATGAACGGATGGCAGAGGACGCTTTCCCGGGAATCTACTTATCCCGATCTCCTTCGTATAAAACAACTCAAACCGCGACAGGCCTAGAAGACTTTTGATTGACCAGCCGGCTCTTGGCCTCACATCCACATGTGTTAATTACAGAGGTAGACGATCATCTAGCCAGTGTAGGGTACATGTGTTCAGCATGTCGGTTACTCCTGCCGTTATAGCTGGTATTCTCAACCTGGAATCGTTACTTATTCTAGCTACCCAAATGCCTCACGATGCTGTGTGGGCACCACACAGTAGGCTAGATACGAAATCTACCTGAAAAAGTATTTTACTAACTCTCGCCAATTCATCTTTTTTCACTCTAAAATTATTGCCAGATGATTGTTCTTCACTTATCTGCAAAGGAGGGTAGAGTTCTAAAATTTATGTAGACAATTTAAACATCGGAAGTTGCCGATAGTTAAGAACTCATCTGGTCCGCATCCCAGTTGTGTACTGAGCTGCACAAATAAATACGTTTTGCATTCAATTCAGTGAATTATTCTTCTTATTCTATACGGATACTTTACCTCAAGGTTTTATTTTTCATTTATATATTTAATATATTTCTATACAACCAGATATTGTGTTAAATACACGTGGAATCATACCTTCGAAACACTAAAACATTTACACAATCGCTTTACTTTAAATTGAGCTACGAAAAAAAAAACAGTTCTGAACAGTAGTACACATTTTAGTTAGAATACGGTATTGAGTGATTTATGGACTTTAATTCCCGCACAATAACGTTTGTGCAAATTATTGCGTTTTTTGTAATTAGCTTTTTTATTAGAGGAGGCGGCCGGCAGCTGAGGCCTATCTTCGGGCAGAGAATTTCTTGACTTAATATATGAAGAAAAGTGATCGATAGCGACAATAAGTGATCCTCTATTAATAAATTACAGGTAGGGGATTTTCGGAGAATATTTTTAAAAAGTTTAAAAACATTTTTTTAAAAGCGATTTTCTAACATATAGGAATTTGTGCGAAAGAAAAAAAAAGTTTGATTTCTACTGAAATATTCTGATTGGCTAAAAGTAAATGTAAACATTCCCATTTTTAAGAATTTAGAACACTGATACTACTCTTCACAGCAAGCACTCAACTACGCCGCCACTTCACTACAAGCACCTCAATTATCGGGTCAAGACCTTTACTAGGTCGGTACCGTTCTTCAACTTCAATATTTGCTCTAGGGTAGTAGGAAAGTCCTGTTCCATCTACTTATGGAATTATAAGACCCAAAATATCTTTCGACGAGGCTGGAATAAAAAGAAAATTCTTATTTCTGCTGAAATGTCTGTCTTGGGAAAGGTAGCATAACAAAATTTGCTTCCGTAGAAGCATTTTAGAGTGGATAAAATATCACAACCTCTTTTTTTGACACCTAGTCTCATGTTAATATATCGACTTATTGATATTTTATTGTTAAAAAGACAATGCTTCGCCCGACATAAACGATAGGGGAGTAGAGTGGGATGATTTGTAATGTTTAATATTATTTTGAAGCAATTTTTTGTGTTTTTTTTAGCAAGTCTTTAAAACATTAGTAGTATCCCGTTTACCATATGATATTTCTGTTGCAAGAGCAAGATCTTCGCGAGAGAATTCCTGCTTAAGTGAACATTTCTTTTATTCCAGCATTTTCGAATGTTATTTCGGGTCTTCCAATTCCATAAGCAGATGGAACAAAACTTTCGAACGACTGTCATTGTTCTAAATTAATTCTTAATATCGGGAAATGTAACATCCACTCCTAGCCAATCAGAATATTTCATTAGAATTTTTTTCTCGCGCACAATTTCGTACGTTTGAGAAAATCGCTTTTCAAAGAAATAATGTTTTTTAATATTATTTAAAACATTCTGCTAGCATCACCCTACTACTAATTTGTTTACTAAATAATAACTTATTGCCACTATCTAACTTTTTTTTTCCATATTAAATTAAAAAATCATAAACAATTATTCTCTTCGTGCAATGGTAGGCCTCAGTTGCTGGCTACCTCGTGTAATGTGAAAGCCAATTAAAAAACGCAATAATTTGCACACATGTTATTGTGCGTGAATTGAAGTCCATAATTCACTTTATGTTATAACTAAAATTTGTACTACTGTTCAGAATTTTGTAGCTCAATTTAAAATACGATGATTGTGTAAATTTTTTGTGCATTGAAGGTATGATTCCACATACATTTTACATATTATCTGGTTATATAGAAAAACATTAAATATATCAATAAAATTACAAACCTTGAGGTGAAGTATCCATATAGAATAACAAGAATAGCTCACTGAACTTGAACACACAGCGCTAATAACACAACTGGGATATAGACCAGATGAGTTCTTAACCATCGGAAACTTCCGATGTTTATATTGTCTTCATTGTACCCTCCTTTGCAGATAAGTTACGAACCACCTTATAACAATTATATTAGAGTGGAAAAAAAATAAAATGATGAGGATAAGTGAAAATAGTTTTTTTTCCCAGCTAGATTTCATTTCTGGCCAAGTGTGCCCGGTCCCTTACAGGCCGAAATTCCATGAGAAATATTTCTTCCCACGTGGAGACTCGAACCAGCTTAAGTCCCGTAGTTCTGCGTCAAGACCCTTTTCCTTAACGACTCGACTACGGCGCGGGACTCTAGGTACCAGTAATAAAGATGAAAGTTTCACACGAATGGGTGTTATTCTCTTGGTATCAATGAAAGGCAAAAATGGTTATTGTGAGTTATCCGTAAGAGAAAAACATATGATGTCGCGGACTTTCGTGTAGAGCTCTTTGTGATACTCAATTCTGTGCACATTAATTGTGTGTATTTCTTATGGTTTAGGTAGCGTAAACCATTTTAGAGTCCAAAGCAGCTACTTCTTCTCGTTTTTCACCACAAAGGGCGGTTTTAAGGGTGTAGGAGTTGAGTATCACAACTCGCTTATAGACTGTGTTCATCCCGGGAATCTCCTGAACATTTTGTAAAAACCCCATTACAATCGGATTAACAGTATGGCTGCGCATAAAGTACGAACAAACAAACATACAAACAAACAAACAAACAAACAAACAAACAAAAAACAAACAAATTTATATATATATATATATATATATATAATATAAGATTACATTTAAATTGTAATGAAAATATTTGTAACAAAATAAATGAATAAATAATTTAATTATTCCTAGTAAACGTAAGTAACACAGTTCTTTACTTCTAGTTTCATAAAAAAACATCTACTGCATAAGAACCAAAGTATCAGCACTTGTATAAATTTATGGAACTGTTCCATTAAGCAGAACATAAACAAAAGAGAAGCTCTTTAGATGGAAGTCTGTAAATGGTTTTCATTATGTATATTTACAGTTATTTTTGTCTGTGTAGCACAAACTGTGGATTACTTATAAAAAAAATAAACTTCTCTTTCGAACTGAACTGCACACTTCATTACGTACATCACATATTAAAAAAAATTATATATTATGAAACAAATTTTAGAAGATAAATTAGAAAATTCAACTATGAATTATTTTAATGTATTGAGTGATTTATTGGAGGATACAATCCACACTTAAAAGCTATGAAGAATGAATTTTTAATAATAAGTTGCGTAAAAACAATAATTTGTTCATGTAAGCACAACAATAGAACTTTTCTAACGATTTGAACAATCTATTAGATTTAATGAGAGTTGAAAAAGACGCTGATGAAGCGGGTCAGCTTTTCAATGAGAACTACGCGCGCGATCTTCGTTGTGATTTGAACCAGCTGTGCTTTGATTCGCCAGCTTTCAGCGAAAACAGAATAAACATTTATATTGTCTGAACTATTAATCTAACCGAAAAAGTAATTGCTGGAAAACAATCCTTATTACGTGAATAATATCTTGTATTTTTTTTTCGTTTTCATTGGAACTCCGTGTCATTACTTATAATACAATAACTGTATACTACTGTTGAGTGTAACGCAGTGGAGGAACAAGCTACTAACTATTGAAGGTATGTTGACATTATGAGATGCCGGCCGGTTGACCAGCACTGTCACAGGGACAGATGAAATTAAATATAATGAAATAAGTAACGTGAAGGGGGATAAGTGCTGCAATTAAGTTTATTTTTACACGCTTTATATTAGCTTGACCTGTATCTATCTATGTATGTAACGGAATTTGTCGAGCTTTTTAGTCGATCGATGTAAGAGCTCAGTTGGTAGAGCAGTGAACTCTTAGTGGTATATAATTTCAGTAATCCATACGTCGCTGGCTCAAATCCGGCTGGGAGAGTTTTTTTATAGAAGAGTATTACTTTTAGGTCATACTACAATAGTATCGAATTTAAAGATATTTACATTTTTATCTTATTCTGTAAAATATTAAAACTAA
Organism: Diploptera punctata; assembly: GCA_030220185.1. Taxonomy (NCBI): domain Eukaryota; kingdom Metazoa; phylum Arthropoda; class Insecta; order Blattodea; family Blaberidae; genus Diploptera; species Diploptera punctata. The sequence continues at coordinate 58,854 of JASPKZ010000349.1, read as the reverse complement.
AAAATAAAAAGTAAATAATAGTTTTAAAAAACTAAAAGAACACGCTTTATTAGAAAACTAAAAAATGAAAAATAATTTTAATTTCCAATCCCCTGGGGAAAAATTAAAGTGGTCAACAAAAAAATCATCTCCAACACATATAGAATAAAACTAGAGTTATCAACAAAAAGAAAATAAATTTACCATCAAAAGCGTGGGGTGCATTTTATGATGTTTACATTTTCTTCTTAGAGATTTTACTTTTACCAATATCTGTCTATTATAAAATATATTAATTGATATAGAGCACCCCACGCTTGTGATGGTAAAATTATTTTCTTTTTGTTGATAACTCTAGTTTTATTCTATATGTGTTCGAGATGATTTTTTTGTTGGCCACTTTAATTTTATCCCAAGTGTATTGGAAATTAAAATTATTTTTCATTTTTTAGTTTTCTAATAAAGCGTGTCCTTTTAGTTTTTTAAAACTATTATTTATTCATAGGAAAACCTGCCTAGGCAACGAATTATCAACAACGAACCCCACATGGAATTATCCAGACTTGAAATCGAGATCAAATACTGAGGGCGAGTGCGCGTAACTACAGAACTTGCGCCACGGAATCGCCTATAAACATGATGACGACGATAATAATAATAATAATAATAATAATAATAATGATAATATTAATAATATTGTTTTATTATTCCGGCTTTTACAATGAATATACATTTTTCCGGTACCCATGTTCACAGTTAACTACACATTTGTTTCAACACATTTTTCCATTCTTGTCTGTTCATCCATATATCTTCTTCTATTTCCCATTCCCTCTTAGTTTCATTGATTCCCTGAATCCACGTAATATTTGGTCTACCTTTCTTTTTCCTTCCCTTTGGTACCCAATCCATGATTATCTTAGGTAGTCTTCCTTCTTCCATCCTTCTAATGTGCCCGTACCAATTTAATTGTTGTTTCTTTATAAAATCTAATATTGAATATTGTGCCTGCATTTTTTCTTTTATATATGAATTTCTGATTTTATTCTTCCTGGATATTCTTGAAGCACGTCTCCAGTAGTCCATTTCAGTGGCGAGTGTTATTTTTTTCATTTGTGCATTTAAAGCCCACACATCAGCTCCATAGGTAATAATGCTTCTGATTATTGTATTAAAAATAGTTTTTTTCGTTTCTTTGAAGATATGTTTGTCCCATACTATTCCATTTAGGGCAGATATAGCATACTTTCCTATATTGATCCTGTTTCTTATCTCTGTTTCTTGTTTTCCATCTTTAGTAATTTTAATTCCCAAATACTTATATTCTTCAGTGTATTTAATTGTCCCTAAATTTTCTTCTAGTATTAAATCTTGAGGAAGATCCCCTATTGTCATATATCTAGATTTATCCATATTGATCTTTAAAACCTATATATACTATATAAAAACTATACTCTTGTAGTAATTTTCTAGTGAGAATAATAACAACAATAATACCTTCCGTCTATGGCTAATACAGCCCAGGTCGAGTCCTGTCCTCCCCTTTTGGGTTTTTGAACAATCTGATTTACGAGTAGTTAAACTTATTCCATATACATATTGTGAGTGACATGTGGTCAGAATATCGCCTCAAGGGACATCTACTAGGTAATTAAGGTATTACCTTTTTGAGGAAAGTCGGTTAAAATTGCCCATTGACCTCGTTTTTCAGGTTAGCGGTTATTTTACGAGCCTGAAAATCATAAGAGTAGGGACCCACATCTTAGAGTCCTTGCCTGTAGACTTGCCCCTTGGATTTTCCACCCAAAAATTGTATTTATTCCTGCAGGATTCAAACTCATGACATAATAATAACAATAATAATGTTCAATAGAATTCATATAGTAATAAAAATCATAATAATATTTCTTCTTCTTCCTTCCAAGTATTAGGCCAAGGCCTGTTACGATCCTATAGAAAATTTTCCCTCCAGCGTTTCATAGGACGGCCCAGTGATCTTCGTCCTCTTGGTATATAATTATAAACAGCTTTGGGGATCCGATTTGAACTCATTCTTTCAAGATGGTGTTTCCAATTTAGTTGGTACTGTTTAATATATTCAAAATTGGCGTAGTCTTCAATTCTTTTAAGATATCGGTGTTCCTTTTCCGATCCCATCTGGTGTAACCCGCTGTTCTGCGCATGAATCTCATTTCACAAGCCGTTATTCTGCTTTCATGTTGTTTTCTTAGTGTCCATGCTTCACTACCATAGGTCAACACTGGTCTAGCCAAAGTGTTATATAAACGTAATCTGGTGTTTTTTTGTACAAGGGATGGTTTCATAACTTGATTAATAATTCCTAAACTTTTATTATAACTAGTAACTTTTTCAGGGATATCCTTTTCATCCCAGATAGAGAGATAATATCCAAGATATTTAAATTGATTAGATCTCTCTAAAATTTTATTCTGGAGACAGATTTTACTTTGTATGGGGTCCTTCCCATGAAATGCCATAATTTTAGTTTTGTTAATTGATATTTCCATATTAAATTTGGCACCTATTTTTTTGTAAATTATAAATTGATCGTTGCAAATCATTTTCGGAAAGTGCCAGAAGAGCTAAATCGTCTGCAAAAAGAATAGCATCGAGTTTGAGGTTCCTATTGATGGGTATATATCCTCGTTGTGTTTTCCTCCATTCATTTATTAATTTATTCATGTATATAATGAAAAGCACCGGTGAAAGTCCACATCCCTGTCTTACTCCAGTGTTGATCTTTTCCCAAGAAGATAATTTGCCATCTTGTTTAACAGAGATTTCATTATCTTTATAGATGTTGAAGATATTAGTAATATATTGTTGTGGAACGTTATCATCAGCTAAAATTTGTAGTAATATATTTCTGTCTACTTTGTCAAAAGCCTTTATGAAGTCAACGAAGGCGATATGAGTTTCTATATTGAATTCCTTGTGCTTTTCTAATAGTAGTTTTAGAGTAAAGAATCCATCTGTACAAGATCTACCCTTTCTGAATCCATTCTGCTCTTCTCCAATTATATTTTCATAAATTTTCCTCAATTTATTCTTAACTATATTAGCATAAATTTTATATCCAGAGTTCAACAAGCTAATTCCACGATAGTTATCTTTGATTTGGCGACTTCCTTTTTTGAAGATTGGTATTACAATGGATTTGTTCCAGCTTTGTGGTGGTTCTTGTCCTTCCCATATCATATTAAGGAGAATAAGAAATCTGTCTAAAAAATTTTTAGTTGAAAATTTAAATAATTCTTGATTAATGTGGTCTTCTCCGGGAGCTTTGTTACTTTTTAATGATTTAACAACATCAGTTAATTCATCTATAGAAATTTGTTCCAAAGCAGTGTTATTAGAGATTGGTATTTGTAAAAATCATCCTTTTGTGTCCATAAATGATGAAAGTAGGTAAGCCAAGATTCTTTAGATATACAATTTAAATGTGCATTTTCTCTTGAATCATTATTTAAATTTTTTAAAACTTTATATATTTTTGGTTGAGGCCTAGTGATATCATTTTCCAAAAATGAGACAAATTGTTCCCAGCTTTGTCTATGTTTTTTGCGAACTTCAATTTTAGCTATGGCTCTCTTCCTATGATACTCTACCTTATCTTCATCTTTTTTGTAGACAGAAATTTTTTGTATGCTTCACGTTTATCATCAATTACTTTTTTATGTTTTCATCCCATACCCGTAGTCCCTTTTTTTCGATTCCATTTGGTTTTGATACCCAGGCTTTCATTTGCTGCTTGTGTCAAAATACTTTGTAGAGCAAGCCATTCTTCTTCAATATTTTCACCAACCGGTGTTTCTTGAACTAGACGATCTAATCTGCATTTGTATAGCCAGGTAATAGTGGGATCTCGAAAAAAAACTTACTTTATAAGTATAGTCCACTTTTTCAAATTTTACATTATTAGTTTTATTTTTATTTTTCCATCTCGGTGGCATACGAATTGGACAAACAAGTAAGTAATGGTCTGATTCGATTTCAGGTCCTCTGTAAACTCTTGTATGAAGAACGTTAGATGCTAATTTTTTATTACATATAGCATAGTCAAATTAATTGATTTAAGACCCCTGGCTTCCCATGTATATTTGTGACTATCCTTGTGGTTAAATACTGAGTTCATTATTGTAAATTGATTAAACATGACAAAATCAATTACCGTAAGCCATTTCTATTACAGGTTTGCTCTCCATATGGTCCTATATATGTATCAAATTTAGTATTACCAATTCTGGCATTTAAATCACCCAAAATTATAATCATATCAATTATTATTAATTGTGCAGATAATTTTCTGGAAGTCATGATAAAAATTTCACTTTCTTCTTTATCTCCTTCTACAGGTGCATATATACCTATCACTGTTAAGTATCCTAGAGATAATTTTATTCGGATTTGAATTATTCTTTCATTCCAAAAAGTATAGCTATGTATTGAATTTCTAAATCTTTTGTGAATCATAACGGCTACAACTGCTTGTGCATGAATATGTTATTTTACACCACTATAAAACTGAATGTAATTTTGAGTTTCTTTGGTGCCTTGTAATTTCTTTTTTGTTTCTGATATTACAGCTAATGAAATCCCCTTTTTGCACAATATATCATCTAATTGATCATCTTTATAGTTAATCCCTTGTACATTCCATGTGCTAAAAAGCAAATTTTTTTTCTTCCAAGAGTTGTCTTTTTCATGCTTTGGTCGTCATTAATTTGATCCTTCCGGGAAATTCTCGTATAAGACTTGAAAGCATAATAATAGTCCCTTCGATTGGTTGCTGGCCAAAGGAAGGCAAGACCAGTGATGGGGCTGCCATCTTATAGCCTCTGGTCAGGCTTTTCTGGAGAAGAAAAGAAAATAAAGGAAAGAAGAAATGAAAGAAAGGAAAGACTCCCTAGCCGTCGGATGCCCTAGTAGCGTCGGGGTAAAAAAAACAAGAGTTAACCAAGAGAGGTTAGATAGTAAAGTTAAGAGTGCAAAACACAAGTAAGTGGAAGAAATGTTTTGCTCAGCTTGGGCACCTTGTGGTCGCCATCCACATATCCTCTAGATGAGGACCCCTGAGGTTTCATAATAATAATAATAATAGTAATAATAAGGGTTATACTAATAATAATAATATTAATAATAATAATAATTAATAATAATAGGAATTAATAATATAATAATAATAATAATAATAATAATAATAATAATAATAATAATAATAATAATAAAATAATAAAGACATTTAATTTTTGTGCTTTTTCTATTAACTGAACTGGAATGTAATGTAAGTTCGAATTATTTGTAACATGGTCGAAAATAAGAACTCAGATCCAATCCAACACTGGTATTCTCTGCAATTTTCTGAATTATTTATATCGTGTAAGAAGTGTCATTTATATTGATTAAATTATTCAATGTAACATTATCAAATAACAATTAAATAATGAAATACCGTACAAGGTCTGTCAATATAGAGCCTAAGACCTCATAAACCAAGAAACGTTAGTAGAATTTGTATCGTATTTTGAACGGACAACTGAATAAATTTCGACAAAGACATGTTTATTTTATAATGGAAAGTACTTTCGTGCTGCTATTGGCTTTATGTAAAAGTGACAGACGTCAAACGTTCACGTCAAAGCAGCTAAAGAGAATGTGACAGGAACAGATATTGCGGCAAATTTGTCAAAATTCTGAAACCATCTGGGGTATAAACATCATTATTTTTCATGTAAAGTTCAGAATCTGTAAATCTCTTATATCCACTTTTCATCTGTTATATGAAACAAATGAAAGCTTTAGATTTTATAACATTGCAAGGAACAAATTATTTTTATATTTGTACTAGCTGGCCCGGCGAACGTCGTATCGCCTTTAAATATTTTTACGTTAATTTTCCCGATATTTTAATAGTTATCTGCTATTCGGGGCGGAAACAAATCAACAAATCAAAGATCATAAAAATCGGTCCAGCTGTTCTTGAGTTATAAATAGTATAACTAATCCGACTTTGTTTTATATATATATATAATTCCCGGCCACGCGTTGCTGTGGCTAAGGTATACGTTAAATTATGTTGTAGTAAACTAAGTGAGAAATCTAATTCAGAAAGTTTTTGTTTTACACAATGTTTTAGTTCTGGTACGTTAACTACACCCGGTATGAATATGGGTGGTGGTTTATGTTGATTGAGATGAATTTATGTTGTCTGCATTCTCAGTATCATCCATAAGTGTATCATAAGGATTATATACATTTATTGATGGAATATTTTGAGGAGGCTTGCTGATTTCATTATATTTTCGTTTTTTTCTACGAACTTGTTGGCAGTTTGGATTCTCATCATCATCAAGAAGTCTCTGTATAGTAATATCATCTTGTGATATATTATAGTCATCTTGTTTTTCATTTAATTGAGGCATGGAGATTGTTTCTGTAATATTAGGCATATTATTATAACTAACAGACTTACTTACAGTTCTGTTATCCCGTTCCTTAGGACCTTCATATGTTTTTAAATTGACATTCTTCTTAAGATTGTAAGATTTATGTCACATAAGCCTATACCAATTTGCGGAGATTCACTTGATATTTTATCATTCATGGTCTCTAGAACTGATTCACCATATTGTTCAATGTCCCTTCTCGGTCCAGTTAAATTTAAATTAAGTTGCTGTCTTTCAGCCAGATTACTTAAAACTAATACTTACACACGAAATTAATATTATTATCAATATATTGAAAATAAAATAAACACTGAACACACTTAAATTATGAAATAATCAATATTTGTAATTCAATTGAAATTCGCGGTTGCAACAAAAAGCACAGCCACGTGGTTAAATAATAAACCAATTACCTTACACCGTCATCTGTTAGAATCGTATGGAACTCACAGATATTTATAAATCTTTGTTAAATAATACACAAATAATTTGCAATAAAAAATTATGCGACTATAAATTTAGTTATAAAAACTGTAGGTCTCAATTTGGATCAAACTGCACACAGTGTGCAAAATTTTATTAAAATCGGTTCAGTAGCTTAGGTTTCCATCGCAGACAAACAACGTGACACGTAATTTTTATATATTGAGGTATTTCAGGAATGTTGTAACATTTAACAAGCCCACGTCAAGTTATAATTTTATAGGGTAACTTATCCAAAACGATCAACACCTACAAACCGCATGAGAAAAGATCATTTGGACGGCCAAGGAGACGGTGGACTTGAGACCGTAACAGATCACATTGTCCTAATCCTGGAAAGGAAGAAGAAGAAGAACTTACCCCGATCCCTTGTGGCAAGTTAGTCACACAGCCTCCTGTGTAAATCTATAAATAAATCCCTACCGGTAATAATAAGCAGATAAAATTATAATATCATTTAATGAAGCAGTTACTGGACTTAGGTCATATTTATATTCAAATTGATCAGGCAAGCGAGTAGAACCTGATTATGTAGGCGCAAAGGTCATATAAAATGATCCAAAGAAGTCAGCATCAATGTAATTAAATTGCTAGTTATTAAGGAGGGTACTGTCAACTCAGGTAATGTAACCCTTTCTTTTGTTAAGACGGAAGTGGCGGACACATGATAATAACTTACTAATGACAAAATCCTTTGCTCGACAGATTGAGTAGAAATATCTTCTAAGCCTCCAGTTAACTGATTTATCGTGATAACCATAACCCATTAACTAAATGTACAAGCGGGGGTTTTACCCTGACACAAACAACGCTAGCAAAAAAGTGTGGGAATATGGCAATTTTTCTAGCGTCTGAAGCCTAGGAAAAAACCCAAGCCTAAGAAAAAAAACCCAAGCCTAGCTAATGTTTGTGACCCGACTGTACGTAAAGCCAGCACGGGTAAAAAAGGTCCAACCTCTGAAGGCGTAAATCGCCAATAATAAATTTGTAACACCCCCGGGATCAAAATAGGAGGGCGCATTAACCAATTATATGTTTCGTTATATGTGCCTAAGCACTGACCTTAGTTCCACTAGATCGAGTAGTGGGAGTAACTAATTTACCTATAGGCGAGAGAGGATTCTCCTCGTCACTTCTCGTATAAAATTACATCACGGCACCTCTCGTGTACGATCAAACAAAGTCACCTCTCAAAAACACTTCGTTCTGAAAGTTAAATAAAGTCACTTCATATATATACAATTACTTGCAGTTTATAAAGATAAGAATAAACTACTTTTACCAGACAATCTCTACACATTAATTCTGCCCGACGAAGTCCTCGTGGAATCCCTAGATAAGAACCTCAACTCTACCGATTACCAACCTGAGCAACCTAAGTTCTCACACATGGAGAACTCCTTCAGTATTCCTAGTGTCACTAAATCACACCTACACCTCTTCACCTCTTTACACCACCAATAACCCTTCTCCATATTGGCTCACTAACGTGCGGGCAGAATAGGTCGTAAAAGTAATACACGAACAGAAATCAACGGCAGAACGACTAAGTCCCACGACCACGAGGCAACCAGGACAGAGAAGATGATGGCAACAAGCAGGCAACCCTGGATGCGGAACGAGAAGACAGCGACTGAAGGAAGGAAGCAGTAAGTGACACAACAGCAGAATAAGCATTTTTTTACTTTTTACATATATAAGAAATCAAAATATTACAGTGATTTAACGGAAAATACATGTGGTATTTATGTTGTTAAGAAGTAGGAATAGAAAGATGCAGGCAAATAAAGATAAAAAAAATGGATAGGAAACACGAAGAGATTAGGGAGAAGGCTGTGGGCAACTGATTGAAGGAGAGAACGAAATCTTAAGGATGGGAAAGGATAACGAAGATGGCAGAGAGAACTTAGAGCAGAGCACAGGGGAAAGTATTGAAAGCAACGCAGGAGCAGAAGCTAGAGAGAAAGTAGAGGACAAGGGAAATCCAAGCACCGACACCATGAAATACATGGAAATGCTAATGTCGAGAATAGAGGAGATGGATAGAAGTAGGAAAAACGATTTAGAGGCGATGGATAGAAGTAGGAAAATGGATTTAGAGGCGATGGATAGAAGTAGGAAAATGGATTTAGAGGCGATGGAGAGGAATATGAAACGGGAACTTGAAACTTGGAAAGGACAAATGGAGATAAGCAGGGAAAAGGATGTATTTACGTTGAAAGAAACATTAAGGGATGAGATGGAAAAAAATAGAGAGATGCTAGAAGCGAAAATAAATGAATCGTCAGCATGTGTAGAACTAAAGATAAATAAAATGGAACAAAAACTTATTAAAGACTTAGAGAAAACAGAAAACAGGGCAATAAGTCAAATGAGAACAGAGATGAACAATAGTATAATAACGTTACAAACTAACTTAGGGGAGAAACAGGAGGAATTACAAGGGGAAATAAAACGAGTCGACAAGAATGTGCTCTGTAGGTTGGAGAACGCGGACAAAAGGGTGAATGATATGTGTGTATCTGTACAAAAGCTAGCCGACGAACAAGAAACACTAAAACTCCAAGTAGCTCGGAAAATTGTTGAACAGGACAAACGCTCGGAAATGATCGAAACAATAGTTGATTCTAGATTTAATGAGTTAGGCACTAATATAGAACAGAAAGTGACTAATGAAATCAGCAAACTAAATGATGAAATAAGTGTCCTCACAGAGAAAATTAATAGCGGATGTCAAAAAGATAGGACCCCCGAAAATGAATCACACGCGTCGGAGAGTGTTTCTTGGACGACGGCTAACCACACAGCACGTGCGCATACAGAAGTACTAGGGAACCCGGAGATCGCTAGTAGTTCTGTGGTGCATACTAATGTAAGCGAACCAGATAGTATACACGGGTCAGCCCCGTACTACAATTCCTCTTTCATTGATATCCCATTGCCGGAATATAACGAAAGTGAAACAAAACCCCATCCAGTTCATTGAAGAACTGGAAAACTATTTCAAAATTAAATGTATCCCGAAACACTTGTATATGTATATTGTTAAAAAGTGCCTGAAAGGCAACAGTCTTATGTGGGTCGAGGTTACTTTATCTACTGATGCTCCATACGAGACATTTAAGCAAACATTCCGTAACAAATTTTTTAGTTACGAGAAACAAATGGATATAAAATACGAGATACGCAATGGGACATATGATAAGAGGAAAAACTTGACGTACAGCGAGCATTTTCTGGCCTTGGTTAAAAAAGCCAAACTTATCTCACCGAGTTACCCTGAACCAGAATTCGTACGAACGCTAATCAACCATTATCCGCAGGCAATTAGGCACAGCTTGCTAATCGCGCGCGTTAGCACATACGACCAAATGATAGAAATGCTAACTATCCTGGAAGCGGGAGACAATAGGGGTAATAATCAAAGTGGAAATAGGGAAGGAGGAAATAGCAGGGAAAATACGAGTAGGAACAACTCGAACTCCGGACCTAACCGTTCAGACGAGAGGGGGGCAGCCGCGCCCGACATACGGAAGAACAATGACCACTATCGAGGAGAGGACAGGAGATTTAGTAATATGCAGGGTAACATAGACAATACAGGAACGAGAATAGGGACAACAATGGTTATGGTAGAGGTACAAGGATCTCAGGAGGGACCAGAGGGGTAAGGAACCTAGGGTCAACATGATAAACATAGGACGTGGACACTTGCGGACAAAAGAAAGAAGCGGACCAAACGCTCTAAGCACGTTTGGCACCCGTCTATCGGCGACAAAGTGCTGGTAAGGAACCACACGCTATCTGACAAATTACGCAAGGCTAACGCAAAAATGGATTTATTATGGAAAGGGCCAGGGCTCATATCCAAACAATTCGGCACACACACGTACGAGGTAAAGTGGGCCGACGCCAGGGACAAGGTTATGGGACGTTACCACTTACAGAAACTCAGGCCATACAAGGAGAAGGCGTGAGCGCGGTAGCGAACAAACCTATCTGGTTCGTAGCAAACTTATGTAATGGTATGGAGAGTGACAGGTGGCAAAGTTCAAGATCGAGAAAATAAAAATGTGAATAAATTACCATGCGTGTGTTCAGAGTTTGTTTGCGTGTGAGCGTATTTTCGCAAAATATGTATATAGGCCTAATAATAGTACAGGAGGCCTTTGCGAGTTAACAGACTGTGAAATTAGACACTAATAGTATTAAGGGTAGACAGACGGACAGTGAAAGTTGACACTCGAAAAAAAAGGGGGGGAGATTTTTACACGTAAGAATGACAACGGAATGGATATATTACGTATGTATGTATGTCTTGCATTGTACTATATTGTATTGTGTGCACAGGTAGGCACTACCGTGATTTTGGGTACGAGATAAATGTCCATGTAAACACTGAAATTATGCAGTACCCAGGTAAGAAAGTGGTTGTATACCGACAGAGTTTTGATTTAACATACAAAAAGTACAAATATATAAGCTCTACATGATTCCCAAACAAAATTAAAAACAAGACCTGATAAATTATACTTAAATGCATGAACCAGTTTTCACGGGATTCGAACTCAATACTAGCTGAGATTAGGACATAAATGAATTGTATTAGTAAAAAAAAATAAATAAAGATTGTATGGTAAAGTACCAAATATAATGAGTAATTAAAATAAATAACACTAATAAAGTGATTAAATATGCCTAGATTAAAACGCTAATCGCGAGAGGAAAGGGCACAATGACTGTGAAAAAAAAAACAAATAAAGTGAAATGTCGATTTAGATATTAATCATGATAATACCCCCATATAGATGAATGTGATAAAATTAATTGAATTAGTGTGAATACATAACACATGCATGTCCACTTTCAGCTAAGATTGAGGGTGATTAATAAATTGTTGATTTGAACTTATCGATAGAGAATGGATCTATATTTTTTTATGTTTTAATCTAATCGCTCGAGCAGGAAGCTGCGTTATCTACTTAATATAGGAAAATAAAAGTACTTGATTGATTTTAATGTTCTTTATTTTATTATTGATGAAAGAACGCTCCTAAGTCAAAAGGTTAAATTCAGTAAAGGTTAAAATTGAGCCCAGGTAGGCTATCGTCATGTTTAATACATGTAAGTAATTGAAGAAACTTGTACAACAATCTGAATACGAATAATATCATGATGATTATGATTATTTTGTCTAAAATAACAATCAGACAGTGTTAACATAGGAGCTAATGAGACATGGTGTAGCTCAATGCACCTTAATTGAAAGGCCGAGTGGCGGTGTGAACTTATAAAGCGTGAGGAATTTATTTGTTGATTATATTTACAGAATTTAATTTGTAGACGTGGGCCGAAGCGGCACGTCACTGTGTTTGTATAACACGTGCTATTTTGTTTGAAAATATTTGAGGGCAAGGGATCCCGTATTATCTAGTTAATGAGATGAGATGAAGTCATGATCGCCACTGGAAGCGAATGTGACAATTTGTGCGAATTTGTATTCGATGTTAATAATGAGATGAGATGAAGTCATGGTCGCTGGTGGAAGCGAATGTGACATACTATGCGATTCTGGATTCGAATGAAAATATTTTGCACGCTTAAGAAAATAACGTCGTTTGGCTGAGTAATGATATAGCCAGCTATGCTTTGGCAGAGTAAATGAGCCGAAATATGTTGAGAATAAAATATTAAGAATCATGAATATTTCATGGATTAATAATCATGATGAATTCGTATATATGCAATACCTATGGTGAAAATATGAGATCAGGGTGTAATACTATCAATAATAATTGTTTATAACGATAGCACAGCTGCTTAAACGCGATATTTAGTATTTTGGTCGCAAACATATAGATCCATGTAAATAAGTCTTATTGACTCAATTTAAATTAAATTTAGCAAAACTGAAGTACTATTCGACATATGGTTTGAAGTAGACAAAACTGGTTCATCGCAAATGAATTCCCAAGCTGTAGACGCACATTATAATGTAGGTAGATATTAAGGTGTAGATGAAATTGTAAATAAACAGTTACACATGAGGAAGCAATTTATGCTATACTGGTATTCAACTAAATAGTTTTGAATGGTAATTGTATAAGCATGAATGGTTTGAGTAGACCACCAAATTTATATTAAGGGTGTATCTTTCTTTTTTCTTTATGAATATTTATCTATGCCTATATTGCAGAAAGTGAGTCTATTTAACCTCAAAGAACGTTCCCAGGTAAAAGGGATGCATATCAGTGTTCACAATCTGTACATAATTGACGTGCTGGCAACACTCTCAGGGTTAACGTGCTCTAACCAAAATATGATAGCAATTTTTTTAAAGGTCACTATAGCTATGATACTAGCATTATATTATGCGAGAGGATTATAAACAAATGATCCCTTGATTTTTCCATTTGATTATAGGGCATATGTGGCAAGTTAGTCACACAGCCTCCTGTGTAAATCTATAAATAAATCCCTACCGGTAATAATAAGCAGATAAAATTATAATATCATTTAATGAAGCAGTTACTGGACTTAGGTCATATTTATATTCAAATTGGTCAGGCAAGCGAGTAGAACCTGATTATGTAGGCGCAAAGGTCATATAAAATGATCCAAAGAAGTCAGCATCAATGTAATTAAATTGCTAGTTATTAAGGAGGGTACTGTCAACTCAGGTAATGTAACCCTTTCTTTTGTTAAGACGGAAGTGGCTGACACATGATAATAACTTACTAATGACAAAATCCTTTGCTCGACAGATTGAGTAGAAATATCTTCTAAGCCTCCAGTTAACTGATTTATCGTGATAACCATAACCCATTAACTAAATGTACAAGCGGGGTTTTACCCTGACACAAACAACGCTAGCAAAAAAGTGTGGAATATGGCAATTTTTCTAGCGTCTGAAGCCTAGGAAAAAACCCAAGCCTAAGAAAAATAACCCAAGCCTAGCTAATGTTTGTGACCCGACTGTACGTAAAGCCAGCACGGGAAAAAAAGGTCCAACCTCTGAAGGCGTAAATCGCCAATAATAAATTTGTAACACCCCGGGATCAAAATAGGAGGGCGCATTAACCAATTATATGTTTCGTTATATGTTCCTAAGCACTGACCTTAGGTCCACTAGATCGAGGCAGTGGGAGTAACTAATTTACCTATAGGCGAGAGAGGCTTCTCCTCGTCACTTCTCGTATAAAATTACATCAAGGCATTTCTCGTGTACGATCAAACAAAGTCACCTCTCAAAACACTTCGTTCTGAAAGTTAAATAAAATCACTTCATATATATACAATTACTTGCAGTTTATAAAAGATAAGAATAAACTACTTTTACCAGACATTCTCTACACATTAATTCTGCCCGACGAAGTCCTCGTGGAATTCCTAGATAAGAACCTCAACTCTACCGAAGACCAACCTGAGCAACCTAAGTTCTCACACATGGAGAACTCCTTCAGTATTCCTAGTGTCACTAAATCACACCTACACCTCTTCACCTCTTTACACCACCAATAACCCTTCTCCACCCTATATGTCCTGTGTAAACTTCGATCTTTGAAGGTGACTCAAAATTTAAAACTATAATTCGGAAGTTCAGGTTTCAAAATCGGTTACAAAAAATATGACTAAGATTCTTTTAATTCTACTCAGTCATAAAAGAAAATGATATTGCTGAAAATTAAATCTTCTAAAAAAGAAAACAAAAGAGAAACACACACTTACATAATTTGACAGCCCACTTCTATAAAAACGAAGGTTTTAAACGCGATATGACAACGTATTATGTTAAATCATCTACCAAATAAGATTTTCGTACAAATGATACTTATACGAAATTATAGCCTTTAACTAATTGTCCACTCAGAAACATACAAAGTTATTGAATCTAGCAATAAGTAGAATTTTATACGCTTTATATTAGCTTGACCTCTATCTATCTATCTGTCTGTCTATCTACCTGTCTATCTGTCTGTCTGTCTGTCTATGTAACGGAATCTTTCAACGCGATTTTCACCCACTTAAAGTCATTGGATCGACTTGAAACTATATATACTTGTAAAGGGACCCGTGACAATACAATGATTTGATATTTATATTCTAAAATCCTGGCCAGATTCATCAGAAAAGAAAAAAAAAGTGTTTGTATGTATGTAACGGAATATTTTAGCTCGATCTTCACCCACTTAGAAATATTGGCTCGACTTGAAACTTTGTATACTTGTAAAGGATCCGTGACAATGCAATATATTTTCATATTTGTTTCTAACATCCTGGCCAGTTTCGTCAGAAAGTAAAAAAAAATTGTCTTTGTATCTATGTAACAGAATCTTTGAACACGATTCTCACCCACTTAGAAACATTGGATCGACTTGAAACTTTGTACACGTATAAAGGACCTGTGGCAATACAATAATTTCGTACTTTGTTTCTAACATCCTGGCCAGACTCATCAGAAAAAAACTGTTACAATAGGTTGCGGACTTGTCGACTTTTTAGTCAGTCGTTGTAAGACCTCAGATGGTAGAGAAGTGAACTCTAATGGTATATAATTTCAGTAATCCATAGGTCGCTGGTTCAAATCCGGCTGGGAAGATTTTTTTAGTACAGTATTACTTTTAGCTCATACTTCAATAGTTTTCGAATTTAAATAGATTTACATTTGTATCTTATTCTGTAAAATATTAAAACTCCGATTGAGGGTCTTTCCACTTTTCAGCGGTTGCCCTTTTACCAGCCGGCTGCTGGCCCTTCACATCCACATGTGTCAATCACAGAGGTAGATGATCAACAGCCAGTGTAGGGGTGACATGTGGTTAGCATGTCGAGTCCCCCAGCCGTTATAGCTGGTTCCTCAACCTGGAGCCGGTACTTATTGTAGCTACCCAATTGCCTCACGATGCTGGGAGGGCACCGGTCCCATACTAGCCGAAATGCCATGAGAAAATGTCTTCCCCCATGGAGACTCGAACCAGCGCAAGTCCCATAGCTCTACGCCAAGGCTTCCTACCTTAACCGCTCGGCTACGGCGCGGGACAAATTATTAAAACTAAAAAATAAATAATAGTTTTAAAAAAACTAAAACAACACGCTATATTAGAAAACCGAACTAAAAATGAAAAATAAATTTAATTTCCAACACGTTTGGGATAAAATTAAAGTGGTCATCAAAAAATCATCTCCAACACATATAGAATGAAACTAGAGTTATAAATAAAGAGAAAATAGTTTTACCATCAAAAGCGTGGGGTGCTATTTATGATTTTTACATTTTATTCTTAAAGACTTTACTTTTACCAATATCTGTTTAATATCAATTGATATAGAGCACCCCACGCTTTTGATGGTAAAATTAATTTCTTTTTGTTTATAACTGTTCTTGTATTCAATATGTATTGGAGATGATTTTTTGTTGACCACTTTAATTTTATCCCAAGCGTGTTGAAAATTAAAATTATTTTTCAATTTTTTAGTTCGGTTTTCTAATAAAGCGTGTTGTTTTAGTTTTTTAAAACTATTATTTATTAGATACAGAAGACGGGTTCAAGTAGAACTGTGTACCTACGTTTTATCTAGTCTTTATTTATAGCATCACCAGTTAATAATGATAACATTAACGATAAAATTAATTTAATATTTTAGTCACAATTATTATTATTATTATTATTATTATTATTATTATTATTATTATTATTATTAACAACAACGACTGTTCGAAAAATATCTTCATGGGACAACAAAAATACATCAACGAGAGCGTCAATAATATAATTTGTAACAACATTCCTTAGAGGGGTTTTATATTTAGGCATGACACAAGGAACGTCAAACTCCTTATGTACGCAGATGACATGGCTATCCTCTCCAGGAGCCTAGAAGACCTACAAGCAGCCATGGAGAAGATCAGGAAATGGGAACTAGAAAATTCAATGGTAATAAATAGCTCAAAGACCAAAGCTATGAAATTTAGGAGAGGAGGAAGACTATCCAAGAGAGATCACCTCACATGCGACGGGTCAACTCTAGAATTCGTTAGCAGCTTCAAATACCTAGGAATAACACTACAGACCACCGGAACAGTATTCTCGATGCATATACAAGAGCGTGCTACAGCTGTCACAAAAGCCATTTATGACATTCCAAAGTTACGAAACCTATCCCTACCAACAGCAATAGCATTATTCAACATCAAAGTTATGCCGGTTGCCACTTATGGAATCCAGCTAATATGGACATATCTCACAGCCAAAAATTTCATGAAACTTGAAAGCATAAAAGCGAGATTCCTAAAACGGGCTCTTTCAATTTCAAAATTCACAAGACATAGCTATGCCTACATAATAGCAAAGGAGTCTTACTTCATAGAAGACATCCGAAAACACTTCGATCTACCAGAAACGCAGGCATACAAAACAGCAATCGAGGAGAGACAGAGAAAAGCCAGAGAGATTCCGAACGAAATCACGGAAACGGAAGCGTTAAACACAGACGAATGGAAAGGACCAAATTTTCGACTTCGCCACTTATACACACGCTTCGCCGCTCACGGCTTCCATGGCAAAATATGTCATAAACAAAGTTACCATGAACCTGAGGAGTCCTGCATCTGTAAACTCTGTAGCAAACCGTGCCCAAAGTATCACTTAGTGAAGTGCGAAAACAGAACCAAAACAATTCACGAATTAATAGCAAAATTGTAAACCATGTATATAATATTAGTGTACACATTGTGTTTAATAAATATATATATATATATATTTAGGCATGTTACGATGCTAAAGCCACGTATAACTAGGGTATCATAAAGTGTGATGTGTTGGGAAGACTGGGATTGGAATCAGCCCAGTGTACTATCAAATCAATTAAAACAATTCAGCGTGAACGTATAATAAATACAGAAAGGGCTCAAAGTTACTGGAAAAAAAGTGAAAGATAACAGACGAGAGGTACATATATGAACCTGGAGGATGAAATGAAGAGGGCCCAGATAATCCTTCATATGTACTGGAATTTATTCATAAGTTTAGTGTTTTCTCTAAAAGTGATAGTCGCAAGGGGTTGGCTAACCCGGGGATACAACGTAAGCCACTCTGCAGTCGCAGGAGGCCCTTTCCCGAAATGGGATGATTATGGAATAATTCTTAATTCTTTATTCTCTAAATCTTCTTTCTTAAAATTAACATTATTTGACACAGAGGTATATTTTTCGCTCTAACCATTGGAGATCGAAGGCTCACATTTTGAACACTTATTTATTTACTATTATCCTTTACATAGTTTAAGCACAACTATTTTTAACTATATCAAACAATTAAAATGTTAATTGGATATTAACAGATTTGTAAATCAAAAATAGACACGAAAAAAATTAAAACACATGAACTAAGGTACTTAGCACAGAATTCTCGCGTTAAAGTTTGTATTAGAGTGGAAGTTTCATGATATAAACATTTCATTGCCATACGTGAAATAATGTCATACTTGATTTGTGTTGGGTTCGTTCAGAAGCGAATTGGTACTCAACTGCGACGCCTGAAGACTACTCTAGTGAAAAAAAAACCTTGTTTTCACAACGAAATACACACACACACACATACATTAGTACAAATTCACTCCAATCAAATTAAATATAACAATTAAGATCTTTGATTGTAAACAAATTGAAATACACAATTTCACTTTTTCCGAAGGTTCATCTCTTTAAGAGCCCGATCACGTTAGCTCAAAAAATAGAGTAGGCTTACAATTATTCACATAGAGCTGAAAATTGGTACGAATGTTGGGAACACCATTATAAATGAAATGTGAAAAGTCCCCACCGATCCCACATCTGCAAAAGAAAAATATTGAAGGCCAAAGTTAGTAAATATGGGCTTTTTACATTTTTGAGTCAAACGGTAAGTTTCATTATATAAATAGGTCAGACACAAAAGTTGTAGATCATACAATATTCTACAAAATGTTTTCTTAAACGTTTTTCATAAGAATCGCCATTCGTGAGATATCACTATTTGGAACATCGAAAACAATAATATGCTTACTTTTCAACCGAAGTTAACCTCCTGTACATAATTGGATATTTAATATACGCAAAAATATTGGTTGAATAATTTATACATACAGATTATACATTATACGATTGTGAGAATACATATAAAATAACCTCAGTCCCTAATTTTCTTGGCCCTTATAACCTTGAGCAAGATCTGACGACTATTCTACTGTTGTACGAGTAGCGACAGTGGTATACCTGTTTTATTTTCTGGAAGCCATGAACGGAAGACTTTTAGTATAGGGTTGAACGTTCCTTTGCTGTGAATTTATGTGGCTATTGATATATGTGCTTGTTAATAATATTTGTTAAAACAAATTGTGCTGTTCAATATTGATTGATTCAAGTGTTGAAATAAATAATGGGTTTCTGAATATCTGAAAGACAAGAAATATGTGACAATGCATGTGCAGTGCCGTAAAATGTACATTCGAAAGAGGTATATAGCTGCAGTTAAAAACAGCATGATATGGAACAAGCCAGTACATCTCAAATCAGACCACGTCGTACTACAGCACGCCTAAGTGAATCTGTTCTTTGTTTTAAAAAAAAAAATATTGCTTATTTTGTGGAGATGAAGCAATGGAGAGGCCGAGAAGAAAAAAAAAACATAAAATGTTAGGCGTAAAATTTATAAAGTTACCACAATTGAATTTAAAGAATCCATTCTGAGATTAGCACGAACGCGTTCTTATGACAAAAAAATGTTACTGCACGTATTCAGTATGAATATTATTTAGTTGCTACCGAGGCTAGGTATCATAATAATTGCTATAATTCCTTCCTGAGACTCACCATTGGGGGTAAAATCGGTCGTTCTCAAAACAAACCTAGTAATGTTGCGATGGAGGACATATTTACATACATTGAAAACAGCGATGACTATGAGTTTTAATTGGAACAATTACAAAATGATTGCAAAAATCCAGCTGTAGATAATAGAACAATTAAGATTCGATTGAAGTTAAAGTATGATAATAAAATTATAAACACTGAAAAGCGGGAAGATTAACATGAATTTGTTTCATTGATGATGATTAACCAAGCTTAGCATGAGAAAAACGTCTAAATTAAAAAGGAAGAACGATTTAGAATCCTCAACGCTGCAGCAGCAATCATTCCAGAGGACATTCAATCTTTAGAATTTGATAATAACTCTTAATCCCCGCGTAGTCGAATGTTTGAAAATATTAACAGAGGTATTCCGGAGACATTGACTTATTATTTTCAACAAGTAATTCTTGAAAATAAACGATTTAAACCAGAACATTTTAAATTACTATTTACTAATATCAGCCACAGTATAATGAATGCTGTTAGGGTTGGATCTTTCGAATCAGAATTGCTATGGTGTCAATTAATAGATAATACTTTGGAACCAATTCAAACGTTACTCCCACTTGACCTAGAAATATTCTTAACACGATTTCTTGCAATTACAAAAAGGGTTGTAGTGCAAAATGTGGCTGTAAAAAAGTCGGTTTATTTTATTCATCAGTATGTACCAATTTTCAAGGCCAGTCTTACTCCAATATTGAATCAAATGGTACAGATAAAGATTTAATAATAATAATAATAATAATAATAATAATAATAATAATAATAATAATAATAATAATGTTTTATTTATTCTGGCAGAGTTAAGGCCATAAGGTCCCCTCTCCCCCCCCCTTCTCTTCCACTCAACCAGCACAAATACAATATATATTTGACAAATGATAGAATTACACTATAACTATTTATGAACAGTTAAATATCAATTGAATGTAGCAATGTAAATTTCATGTACAAACAACATTTTATACGATAATAACAATAATAATACTTGCAATAATAATAATTTAATAATGATAATAATAATGTAATAATGACGATAATAATAATTATAATAATAATAATAATAATCGTATGGATATGATACATTATACGAGAAACACCAAAGACTATGTGTACCGTAAAACGGGGTGGTAATGATGAAGTCGAGGTTAAAACAAATATAAACCCTTGTTATTTACTTTTAAAAGTGGCCGTGGGGATGAAACAGGACTGATATATCTTTCTCAGAACAATTATTAACACGTCTCCGGCAAAGAAGAAAAGAAGAAGAAGACGTTACTTTTGAAGTAGAATTTGAAGATTATCAATCTGATTAACATTACACGAAATCAAACAATACTTTATTGTCACTTAAATAATTGCCACTGATGGGACCTTTAATCATTATACTATTGTATTAATAAAACTTAATCAGAATAGATCGTGGAGTAAACAAGAAAATATCTATCCGGGTACACCAGGTTAAAAAATGCGACTTAGTAACACTACCTCATAGGTGGTACGGAAATGTGGGTATGTTATTTAGAATGCGACTTCTTCAAATTATAGATTTGCGATATGTCAGGAATGGCGATTCTTATGAAAAAAGTATAAGAACAATTTGTGTAGATAATTGTATGATCTATAATCTTTGTCTGGCCTATTTCTATGACAGAACTTATTATTTGGTTGCAAAATGTAAAAACACATATTTGCGAACTTTGACCTTGAATATTTTTTGCAGATACGTGATCGATGGGGACATTTCACATTCGATTCTGTAAGTTTTTTTCCACCACGTAGTATAACTTTTCAAGCCCTCTGGCAATTATTGTAAATTAAAATGTTATTTGTGGTTGGATTTGGCCAACTATAAATTCGCGAAACATGTTAATTTGCACTGTGTTGTTTGAATGTAAGGATAGGTGTATGTAACATGTTCAAATGGCAAGTATGTTTTAATATGTTCTATTTTGTGGCATGTAATTGGTTTATATCCAGACTTCCTATTCATTTACTGAAAAGTGGTATCATTAACTGCAATGATAATATTGCTGACGTTCTGTACGTTATGGCTATTATTATTTTTTCTGATCTGTAAAATTCGCCGCTCTCTCTCGCCTTTGAGACAGTTATAACGTAGCCTACCATAATGTTATTTTTTCGTAAAAGAACATTTGACTTATTTAAAAGTGTTTCTGATTCACACTACATTGAATACAATGACACCAGCACTCTGTACTCACCCCTGGGTGGTCTAGGATTTAAGTTTGTTGCCTCTGGTGCCAAGGGTTGCACAATCAAAGCAGCTATGGGTCGAGGGATCTTTTAGGATAGTAAAATCCAAGGGACAAAGGTCTGGGAAGAATTTTAAACTAATGATGGCCCGATTTTGAAGATTGTCATGTTTGTAAATGAACCTCATGCATAAATTAGAACATGTAAGTTAAATTTAATCAGCCTTTCCCATCCAAGTTACATCTTATTTGCCCTCTAGTTATATCTAACTACTTGTTTCTCGATTATATGTTAGAGGATATAAGCGTAATTAAATAGCCTGTTCAGTAACTTTCGCAAGCGCAGCACCCTTGCCCAACGTAGGAATGTACGGGTATAGACGGTCGACAGCTGTATTCCAGATGAGTTGTGAAAGCGAGTAAACATAATATTGGGTGACATTTAGCTGAATGTCACTACCCTATTTGCTGTCAAGTAGTGAGTTCCTCTTGAACACGATCTCTCCGTCAGTTATGTAGCCAATGTTGTAACAGATTAGGTAAAAGAATATTACTATTATTTTATTTAACTACAAATTGAACGTAAGTATCATTTACTTGCGTTAGATATTGTGTTAAAAGTTCAGTTAATGTAAATTAATAATTTTATTCGTCTAATTAAAAAGAAAACAGCTACATCCATTTTTAATGGGTTAATGCTGGTTTACTAATCACTTTAAATCTTTCCACAAATATGTGAAGGGGTGTCCTTGGAAATCAGTAGCATTGCGTTTATAATGAAGTGTGAAACATTTCATTACTTGCGAAGTCAGTTACTTCGCGCGATCTTAAATAAATGATATTCTAATCAATTGGGTTGGTGTTTACTTGATGAAAATCCATATTTATCAATTAAATAAAAATATGAAAATCAAACAAAACTACGTTTTATTTTTATTTAAGTAATAAATGATATTCTGTTGTATTGTATTTTTTCAGTTTAATCCTCCCTTTCTTTACAAGAAATAACAGAATATTCGTTGTACTCATTAAGGGTGAAGGACATTTCAAAACTGAGGTAGACAATATATGAGTGTCTGTACAAACAGAAAGTCTGTGAGAACTATGTTGCATCCAATGCCAGTTGAAATAGGCGAAATTATTCCTCCACAAAAACATAGAGATGTATCATTGTGACTTGCAAACTATTTTGGCGGGGGTTGGTGTGGCCTGCTATCGTTAGAATATTACAAAAATATTCATAAAACATAGATGAAGATGTAAAAGAAACTGTAGAAGATGACGCAGGCCATTCAGGTAGTATGGCGGTGGAAAAATGTGATGACTTGGTTGACTGAAGCAAAACAAACTTTACTTTTTAGATTTTCGTAATAGTATTAAAATGTTTGGTATGCCTATTGTTTACATTATGTTGTAAATGTAACAAATATTATTATATAATGTTTATTCAATAGATAAAAATTATACCGCATTTTATGTGGTTCAATATTGTATTTTTTCCCCTAAAATCAGTTACATCACATGTGATGGCATTCAAAACCATTAAAGTACATGAATTTGGATCGAAGTCAGCTACATCCAAATAAAAAATGTATTTTCCTCCAAAATTATTAAAGTTACAAGATTCAATTTTTTAAAACATTTTTGTTTATATTGTAGCTATAATATGCTAAAGTAACGAATTCGGTTTTCAAACTCATTAAGTAAAATTGCTTCTTTTGTCTCTCCTGTAAAAATTGACAAAATTATTTAGCTGTTTTTGAACCCAGAAGACTCAATTGTCAACTTAGTTTGGTAGCTTGTGAACATCGTCTTTTGTCTTCCCATCCCTCATCCAAAAACATTTGAAATGCGCTTGCATAGATTTTGGGAACGCCAAATTACTAAAAACATTTTATAAGAACTCTATTTTCAAATATGCATTAGTCTTTTTCTCATCCCCTGAGGTAAGAATCCCGTTTTGCATCCATATAACATAACTGGATAAATAAGAGTTTTATTTTTTTAGTGTAACATATTTGTGAGAAGATGGGATGGCAAGAGTATCTCTAATGCCTAAAAGCATGCTTTTCCATAATTGAGTCTATGTTTAATTTATTTTTACACAGCATCCCTGTTTTTAATTTTGTTTCTAGTAATTTGAATTGAGCCACTACTTCAAAATTTCTCATTTTGTTATCAACTATCAATTTCCATTATATTATGTGTTTTATTGAGTTTACTTCTGACCTCAGTACTCACGTCATTACTTAATTTCATACCAATATAGTACAACTAAATGGATCCAACTATACAGACCTTGGGAGGCCCGTGGGATAGTAGGAGGTCATCCGGATATTTAATTTTTCGTGACGGCCGCCTTTACGTCTCGTCGAATATTTTGTATTGTGCTCATTTGAGGTGGAAACTGAGTCGACCTTAGGGTCATGATTCCGCAGAATGTTTAGAGCCATTTTATAATCCTACGCCATCAGGAATCGAACTCACAACCTTCTGGCACACATGATATTGCATTAACCAACTACTCTACAGCGTGAATCCGTTAAATAAATATTATTTTATTGATTGATAATTATACGATTATAAAGATACTGGTTTTTCAAAACTTTGTGGTCTGAACTTTCTGGCATTGTTTTATAGTGGGGTGAAAAAATAGAAACCAAAACCGGAAAGGAATAAAAACAAGACTCCTTTTACAAGAGTAAAAATGTAAACCTTAGCATTATAGCCTCACTATGATGGTTGTCCAACGGCTCGCTTTGTTTCCCCGCAGCTGTTATAAATAATTAAAAACAAAGATGCCGACTACCGCCACTATAATAATTCCGCATTTTAATCATTGTCAAGCATTGTCGCGCGGCACCCGCGTATATAGCTATAAACGGACAACTATCATAATGAGGCGATAATACACAGACTTCCTTGGATTGAACCTTCGTTAAATCTTCCACCATGTTCAATAAGTGAAACATTTTAAAATCTGATCATAATTTTCATGGTGATAATTCAATAATTATATTAGTGAACGACGTGTAGGAGTCTACCGTATATTGTGATAACTTTTACCCTACGTAAAAATAATATCGTTTCTTCCTCTTTTCCTTTTCTTGGTTTAACGTCTCCTTTTTTATACAATTACGTGCCCTGCGCCTAATTGACCTTACAAGGTCACCACTTGTAGGGAGAGGATTTTAAACCCTGGAATAAATAATTATTTTTTACCAAAAAAAAAAAAGGACATAGATGCCCCCCTAGAACATGTTATTAGACCTGCGAAATGACACGAATATTTATGTCAAATACATTTTATCATACTAAAGAAGCCAAATGTGATGTTGTGATGACTGCATAAAAGTCCAATTACTATCAGTATTATTTCCTTTTATTATGGTGAGGTCCACCGCTGTGGTCTCGAGATAGTGTGCTGCCTTGTCACGCAGCGGGCCCGGGTTCGATCCCCGGTCGGGGCAGTTTTTCTGGGTGAGGTTTTTATCGGGGTTTTTCCTCACCTGTAAGACGAATGTCAGGAAAACTTTAAGGCCCAAACGGTCCCCGAAATCATATGGCCATCATCATCATCTTCATCCTTATCATTATCATCTTCATCATGATCATCCTTCACCGGTGTGGAAAGCAACGGGAAGCTACCACACCTACAATTCCCTAGTAAAGCATAGCATGAAAATGCTATGATTGCAGTGAAGGACCTGCCCTCGGGCAGAATTACTATGGATGGATTATGGTGAGAATAAAAAAAACTCTCAGCCAGTAAACTATCCCGTCCGGGAATCGAACACAGTACGGCTGCATCTAAGGCACTTACTTTTTGTACTAGACCAAAGCAATGGACACAAAAAAGTCATTAGACCGAACTGACTATACGCGGGATCATATAGTTAGAGGGTAATGTATAGTTGTCCTTAATAGCGTCAAAATGATATGGAACAGCCGCAGGGAATCATGCATGTTTATGGCGTAAATTATGGAGCGATAAGATCAAATTTATAATAGAATGTTTGCGATTAATTGCGTAAATTATTAGACAGGAGAATATCAACATGCGTAGGATTCGTGTGAGGGGTGTGGGAAATGCAGATAATAAGTGGCAGTTCAATTTACAACAATTGCAGGATCCACCTCTCCTGTGTTGTGATTAGTCCATTTAGTAGCACGTCACACAAATCTATCGACTGGCAGTGACTGAGGGAGGCCTTGTTGCTAGTATCATCAATCACTTTCTAATCTAGCTTTAACATCTACGCCAAATTAAACATTTGGCTGTTATTACCGCCTTTTACCTTGAATTCCACCTGTAAAATCTGCAATTTATAGTAATGAAGTCCTGGTGAGTTTATTTATTTAAGTGTAATTTGGTTACCTTAATCTAAATCAAGATTCCAATCGTACTGCGGCTTTAAATAACTGGCGGAAACACTGTTCTGAATCACTGATTTGTGTTTTAAGAGGAAATTTAATTAACAATGGACACCAATAAATTAAATGTTTTTATTATTTTGTAATTGGAGTGATTTAAAAAGAGCGTTACATTTATTCTATTTTACAGTTGTTTAATAGAGCTTAAATAACAAACGGAATAATAAATGAATGATAATCATCATCTTTAAATTATTTATCATTTAACGGAGTTTAAGATTGTCAATTTTTTCTAAAACATTACAATAAAAATTATCTATAATGTGTATATACACTGCTCAAAAAAATTAGGGGATATTGTGGAATAACCTATTAAGACTATGTTTTTGGGAACAGTATTAGATGCAATCACTTTCGATTACTCCAAAAGAATGTCAACAAGAGTTTGAAGTCATTACGTAACCTCTGTACCACACCAGATGTCAAAGAGATCCTGATTAGGAATATGGCAAACAAAACAAAGCAACATTAACATGGGTGAAAAATGTTTCTTTAGTATGGTGTATGGTGTCCTCGAACGGCCAGCACTGCCTCACACCTGTATGGCATTGATGAATGAGGTTAGCAATGAGTTCTTGGGGGATACGTGGCACCTCTTCCATAAGAGCAATGTGCAGCTCTGGAACAGTTGTAGGAGGTGCTGGTCTGCCTGCAATGCACCTGCCTAATGCATCCCACACATGCTCAATCGGATTTAAGTCCGGGGAGGAAGCTGGTCATTGCATACGCTCGATACCCTCCACTTCCAGCATGTCGTCCACCAAGCCAGCTCTGTGGGGTCGTGCATTATCGTCCATAAAAAGAAAAGAATCACCTATGGCATCAGCATAAGGCACGACGAAATGTCGGAGAATCTCATCTCTATACATTACCGCAGTTAAAGTACAACCTTGGATAACGTAGAGGTTCGTACGTCCACCACTACTGACTCCTGCCTACACCATCAATCCACCGCCACTATATGGGGACCTTTCACGTACAAAAGCTGGATTGTTTCGTGTCCCTTTTTCTCTCCAGATGAATACACGCCGACTATCACATTCCATGTTGAATCGCGACTCATCAGAAAAAAGAACTGATCTGCATTCAGCATGCCTCCACCCACGATTTTCCTCCGCCCAGTTTCTGCGATCTCTACGGTGTTGTGGAGTTAACCTGGTACACACCATGGGCCTACGGGCATAGAGACCACTTCCATGCAGTCGATTAGGGACAGTTTGAGTTGACACCCTACGTCCTGTTGCTGTTTGAAGTGTATTTCTCAGTTGAGTTGCATTCTGCTGTCTATTCCGAAGGGCTGTTAACAAGATGTAACGGTCATCCCTTGCTGTTGTTGCCCTTGGTCGACCTTGTCCGGCTCTTCTGTGAACAGTATGTTCTTTGAAAATGATTCCAAAGACTGGAAATCACGCTTTGAGACACCCCAATGGCTTGTGCCACCTCTTGTTGTGTCTGTCCAGCTTCCATGCTTCCTATGGCCCTCCAAGCCATTGGTTCAGGTAAATCACGTTGTCGAGGCATCACTGTCCCTAAGGCAATTCATTCGCTAACTGAAAACTGGACTGGATTTAAAAACAGCAACAAAACATTCACCCCCACAACACCCTTTCACATCAACAGTAGAGACACTGCCCTCTGGTGTGGTACCGAGGTTACGGAACAACTTCAAACTCTTATTTACATTATCTTGGAGTAATAGAAAGTGATTGCGTCTAATACTATTCCAAAAAACATAGTCTTAATATGTTATTCTACAATATCCCCATATTTTTTTGAGCAGTGTATTTTTCCCACCATTTAAACAGGTTTGTAAATACGCACAACTCGCAACTTAAATCTACCTGCATATGACGTCACATGTACTCAGTTAAAGAGTAAATTAGATATGAATAACTTGGGTTAGTAATGAATATGGCAGTAGTACATATACATTATTTTATTATTCCACAATAGAGTTCAATCCAAAATGATATGTCGCCAGACGTTCCTGTCTAAAGCATCTTCTTCTCTCAAACTCGGTGGTTCATGACCCGCAGTCATGATCTCTCCGTACGTCCCTATCCTTGAGCTAATGTTTAACAATTTTCCTCAAATCGTGGTTAATGTTATTCTCTCATCTCATATAGGGCGCTTCCCTTCTGGCTTTCTACAAGGGTTTTCATGTCCTCTTTCATTCCCAATTGATGCCACATGCCCTGCACATTGTAGCCTACCCGACTTAACTATTCTCATTACATCTGGTTTCTCTTCTTCTTCTCTTCTTGTAAGCCCATGTTCCCCTTAACAGAGATTAGGTGCTCCCCCCTACAGGAATAATTTGAACCATACTAATTTAGTTACACTTGTTTTCGTATAGATGTCATTTGAGTGGTCCGTGGTCAGCGTTCCGCCTCATACTGACACCTAGGAAACCAAGGTAGTACAAGGACGAGAAAGTTCGGTAAATTTTGTTTAGAGGCCTTTTCATTCAGGCTTACGAGCCTGAAAATCTTCAGACTCGGGAGCCACGGCTTAAAGTCCCTCCGGAAGATTTGCTCCTTGGATTTTTCCATCCTAAATAATCCATCGACCCCGGCCGGGTTTGAACCCGCGACCTTTGGGACCAGAGGCAAGGAGCATAACCACTAGTCCACCGCGGCCGATCATCTGGTTTCTCATAAAGGTAATATAGCTCAATTTTATGTAGTCTTCTCTATTCACCTCTCTGTTCATCTCTCTCTGATCCAAATTTCCTAAGAAATTTATTCTCAAAATAATACTCTTAGTCTTTTCTCCTCCTTGAATTAAGATTCAATGTTCGCATCCATAAAATATAACTGAAAGAATAATAGTTCTACATATTTTTAGCTTACTTTCTTTTAGAAATGTTGGGACGACTACCTACCTGTAAATTATAATAGCTTGCGTGTCCAGCATTAGCCTATTAGGCCGGAGAAATTCGAGTATTGAAAAGAATCCTAGCCATTTTTTCAATAGGTAATTACTTAAACAAAGGTAGTAACTCAATGCATATGTTTTGGAAAAAAATACGGTGATAGGATATTAGGCGAAAAAATTCATAAAATTCTCAACTTTCTTTTTCACTTTTGAGCTATGAAGGAAAATTAATTTAAAAAAAACATGCACTTCTTAGCGCTCAAAACGATGAACAAATGAAATATCAATAGATAAAATAAGTCCACAACATTTTGCAAAGAATTGAAAATAACAAAAAATGTATCTATCACCATTATATTATTAGGTCTATAATGGTTGTAGAGTATTTTTTCGGAGCTTAGTTGTAGCATTTTAAGACCCGTATCTATTATGAAAATATTATAAGATATCTGTAAATTTCTGCACAATCCGCCGAAATGTATATGCTGTTGTCTCAGTAACATGCCATTCATATGACTAATAGTGGTCCTATAATACATATTCTAAATGCTTTTTATTCCTGAAGGATTGCTCTATAATACGCACATAATCAAATTATTTAAAAATCAGGCTATTTTAGTGTGACGCTCCGCACAGTGCAGTGGGGAATAGCAGAAAATTAGGTGTACAAAAGTCATGTAAAAAGCTGGGGAAATACGTTATTATTAGTTGGAAGTTTGGTAATAGTATTTACTTGTTTACAAGTGGTATATTAGTGACGTATTCTTATTTAAACGAGTTTTCTGAATCAGGTACTGTTTAATTTATGGTTTATCTCGAACGTCGATAAAAATTGTTCTGATAGAATCAACTGTACTGAAACCGATAAGTACCGCTTTATTCTAATAATAATATCTATACATTTTTATTATGAGTAACAATTAATTTTGATAGAAAAAAAACTTAGCTCCAAATTTTTTTCAAATATTAATTTCGTCAATCATTGTAGTTTTAAAATAATTTGGAGACTTTTGCATTTTTGTTTTCGTTTAGGCTGATTAACTGTATTTGTTCGGACTCCTTCATTCTAATTTCCCGATGGCAATATTATGAAGAGGGGGTGAAATTTCCTAATAAAATTTTAAATGAGAACCTGGTTAAGTTTATTCTAACACTGGAAAATACGCAGTAGAATTGATTTGATTCTAGAACTTTCAAAAGGAATGATTCATCATGTTTCTGACAAAAGTTTTTACGGTGGGAAAAATCTCATGATAAAAATGTATATGACCTTCAATTATTACTCGTATTATTTAGGATATTATACAAATCTGCAATTTTTATTAAAAAAAGACACTGAGTTACAAAATCATTAACATATGAATGCGAGTGGGTAATGGAGGAAGGTTAACAAGAGGATTCTCTGAATTTATACTTTTTTCTAATATTGTCGTAACTAATAAGTGCAAGAGATTGAAATGGACTATTCATATGCCTATAACGGATTAGAAAATAAATTATTTCATTTTTATTGGTGAATCGTTTGGGAAAACTCTATTGGGAACGCCTAGTCGTAGGTGGGTAATATTCGGATGAATCTTATGAATATAGGTGACATGAACTGGATTAAATTGGCTCCAAAAGGGATCAGTGGAATACTTTAGTGGATTAAAGCCCTTAGTTCCGTAAACTATAGATACAAGCGTTTATTGCTTACCGCATGAAATAACTTGAAGTGTATTATGGAGCTTAAAAAGGAAGAGAACTAAACAGCAATGTACAGTAAGGCCCAATGAGGACGTGTCTATAATCTTAGCAGCGGTCCGATGAGGCAGGTACTATTTTTATTTAGCGACGTCATATAGCTGCTAATCCCATTCAAAACTGACTGGGTGTGAATGGGCGGACGTACTTTCTTCAGATGGCTCTTATTTTAGGCCCCAGCTCTTTTACAAACTACGGTACGAGACCAGTCATTTAACTTCCCTTCCGAAGTGAGCGATGCTCAGGATATTTAAGACGTAAAAAAAGGTTTCTACCCCGGCCAGATGTGAATGCACTAACCTCGAAATAAAGTCGAGTATAGCAATCATTAGTCTCCGAACACCGAGCAATAGCTCCTAGAGTAGACTCTTGGTTGGAAGAGCAGAACCACTCTTTATGTACCCATACATGTTCTCCCCCGATCAGCCGAGCGCACACTCAGTTTGAGCCGGGTGCACACTCGGCAGCCGAGCAGAATTAACGTACAGGGCCCATGGTCTGTCTCTTCCGGCTGCTTTAGGGATTTACATACGCCCTCTTCAGCCCATTGATATTTTTCTAGTTGATGTTGAACGATAACCCAGCCGTAGATCAGGAGACATAGATCAAGTCAATTGGCATTAAGAAGCCTGCATTCTGTTTGCGTAAATTGTCATCTTAGGACGCCAAGAGGAAGATCGCAACCTCCACGGCCGCCGCCAATCCTCTAAGGCACAATAGAGTATTTATATTACATATACACCAATGTTCTCTCATTTTATAAGCGACTGAGTTAAGCTTATGTACAACATGAATTACCTGAAACCACAATTCTTTGCTCTTCGAGAAAGAACCAAGGTCTTCGATCGCAGTTAGACGCTGTGCTTCTCAGGATTTTTAATATACTTTTTTCATTCGTGAGCATTACATATTTTTACGCCATAGTTTAGGCCTACTTTGTTAAAACAAGACGCTTCGTACGCCGGATGGAGTTGGATTTAG
Organism: Diploptera punctata; assembly: GCA_030220185.1. Lineage (NCBI taxonomy): Eukaryota > Metazoa > Arthropoda > Insecta > Blattodea > Blaberidae > Diploptera > Diploptera punctata. The sequence goes on along the minus strand of JASPKZ010000349.1, from coordinate 26,782 downwards.
CCACACTTTTTAAACTGGTCTAAATCTCCTGGCAGCGCCAATGACCCTGAGGTTGACTCAGTCTCTAACTGAATGAATACCAAACGTATATTCTAGGGTCAAAAGCGGTCGTGATGCAGAGCTGATATATTGTGCTGATTATCTAGGAATGAGGGGCCCTTTTTCTTTTACTACCCCAAAGAGCTCCGAAGGTCTGTAGTGAGATCACTTTCATTTAATACAATATGATCTGATACTTTAACAGAGGAGTAAATATTACAATATTCTGTTAGAATAAAGAGCTTTAGAAAACATTTCGACGAAAACAAATGGAGGAAACTACATAACAGTTGATACATATTATATCTATGGGAAACCAGGTCTATTAGTAACATTTAATACGTTTCGTAAGCTGCGATATGAATACGTTCTTTAAGTAACTCCCAAATAAAGCCCCCAGTAGCACGACAATTAATGAATAATGAAGTATAACATAAAACATATTTTGAGAAAAGTAAATTATTCACGGAATGACAAAATTTTAGCTGAGGAAAAATATGTATGGAAAGCTTATGTTCGCGTTGCCATGAACTTCCGGGTTCGGTAGTGACTGTTAGTTTGAGTTATCTGTAACTATTAAGTTTTCCATAAACACAAATTAAGCTACAATTACTTTACTAGATTCTAGCTCAAATACTAAGGAATCATGGACATGGATCCAAGTATAGGCCTATAGTGTTTTTGGGACCGGAACAGGCAGAAATATCATACAGTGAAGTAGAAGAATAAGAAGAAATTTTAATTTTTAATTTTTAAAATTAATATTTTGAATTATGTAAAATAAAAATCTTATTTTTCAGTTACAGTTCAGTTCTTTATATCTCATTTATATCGATTAATATATTTTTTGCTGTAGAATTAACGATAGTTCCATCGACTAATTCTAGAGTTACCCAATGTTTCTATATCTGATTCTTCTCACAGTAGAAGCTAAATTGAGAAAAGAGATCTTAGCTTCGTGAAACTCATTGTTTATGTAAAGCTGTATAAGATATTTTTCCGTACTCCCTCAAATTTCCAATGTGTTTATTTATTCTATATAGACGAATCCAGGTGAGTTCAAATATGTTCAGAGTTCACTAATGATGTATTGTGCACTTATTTATTATGAACATTGAAGCGCGTTGTTTAAACATAAATGAAATTATTCAAAGCAGCATCGGCTTCCGATAAGGCATTTCTCGTCATTACTTCCTTGTCCATTATTATAAGTCTGAACTTTTGTGGACCATACAAATTTGCTGCAGCATCTAAAAATATTCACTTTAATCCAAAGTTTTAGTACCATTCTACAAGGTTTTCTCGTCCCATATGTCTAAGCAATTGTATTATTTTTAATTTTATAATTTTATGTATTCATATTATAACAATAATTAAGGTCCGTCGCTGTGGTATTGGGATAACGTCGCGTCGTTTCCTCGTCCTCAGTAGTGCCGGATTCTATCCTAGTCAGGACACGTTTTCTTGGTTTTTCTTCACCTATAAGACAAACTTCGGAAACCTTTAATGCCCAAATATTCCCCGAATAAACTTTTCGTAATCATAATAATTTTTTTTCACATTTGTCTTGTTTAGAATGGATATGTGAGTGATTGGCGTGCCTTGTTTAAAATGTTTCTGCTGTCTCGGAGGAGATGCCGCATTGATGTGATCCTTCATTCGGAAATTATTCCATGTGTAGTTAGTAAAGTATGATTATAATCCACCATCTCTCGATATGCGTATTATTTTAAAGATGTGAGATGTCTTTGCAGGACTGCAGGATACACACTATTAGATCGTAAAAAATGAAGACATCATAGAATAATTACATATGGTACATTTAGAAAACAACATTTCTGATTACAAGTCAAGATGAATGCACAGGTTCATCGAATGGAAGATCACAGGATATCTAATCAAATGATAAACTATTGACCTGCAGGAAGAAGAAGACCAGGACGTCCACTCAAAATATTTTCATTGGTGTTTCTATTGAAGCCGAATTCGTGAATGGACTATGATGATGATGATGACCTTTATTTGTAAATTTTGTGAGTACAAAATTAATGGTGTGTTCTTAAATAGTTATCGATTAGCTCTGTCATTTTATTGTTTTGTCATCAATGGAATATCCTATAATCTATAGGAAAATGGCGACTGAAAAATATCTGTAGTGAAGTAGAACCTACCTATTTAAAAACAGATGGAACGACCAACTAAGAGCGGAACGCTATCGATCATCTCAGATTACTGTGAATCTCTTTGGGATATTTAAATTTGACAAATTCTGTACGTATATATGTTGAATGAAAACAAAAATATATTTTGTCGTAATGTAAGAGCAAAGGTGCTATAGTTAAAAATGACTTAAACGGACTACACCAGTTACGTATTTGTTCACGTTGTGACGTAAACGCTTATTTTTCAAAAAAATACATCAATTTGTATATTATATCGATTTATAGTAGAGGGAATCCATTTTAAGAGCAGACCTCGCACCATTCTGCCGCCGCGTACTGTGAACAGTACGATCACAGCGTGAGAGACAAGTTGTACACAACATCCGAGCGGTTAGTTGCTGTAGTGCGTTGTAGTGGGAAACATGTCGCTTGTAGTCGTGCGTTACATATGAAAGTAATCGACAATGAAGTATACGGTTGAACAACGAATTTATTCGGTGGAATGTCGCTTATTGAGATATAGCCATAGAAGGCGCGTTCGGAGATTTCCTCAAAAATATTATGACTGTGCGATTCCTACGAGATCGTGCCTTTCGAATTTGCTAAAAAAGTGGCATACAATAGGTTCAGTTTGTGACATAGCGCAGAAACGTGAAAGACACATTTTAACAGCAGAGAAACTATTGGGGCGAGGGCATGTCTTACTGCGGACAGGAGTCAGTATTTCAAATAAATGGTTAGTAATAAGCTCTATGTGTAGACCTATTTTTTATAATAATCTAAATTATTGATTTATTTGTATTGTCTAGCTTCTAACTGTCTTCATTTGCCGGTAGTAACGGAACACGCTCCTCACCGGTGCAAGCACAATAGCGGTAGAAGAGAGAGCCGCTGCAACGCTGTAGAAAGGTTTCCGCTTAAAATGTAGTTTGTGAACTTTATATGTTCATAGTTAAATTATATCCATCCATAGGGAGCGTCTGTATGTAATTTATAATTGCATGAATTAACACAAACAAATCTTGGTATTAGTCCAGTCCAGACATTTTATAATTTCAACTGAATATATGAATAGAAATGGTTTGTATTTATATTTTATTGTTTCTGATTTTATTTTTTGTATAAAATTAATTATATTTATATGAGGGAGGGGCACAAGCAGATATCAATTAAGTCACTTTTTCCTTGAAACCTAGAAAAGGTCCCTTACATGTGTGCTAAACTATGAAGGTAATAAAACCCATGACAAAAATGTATATTTTATTGTTTGACACTTCTAAGTGGAAGCTTTCCATTGAGAATCTAATGATATATCAAACTCCATTTAGACAAAAAGAAGCGACTTGCATGATTATTTGACTTGGCCCCTCATTATTTTCTATCAGTGTCATAAAGTAAACTACAGTTAGAATCGTTGTTGTACCCGATATTCCTATATTAGCTCGCAGTCGATGTTACGGTTGGTATATTGCCATTAAAACAAAGACATTCACAGGAAATGACATTATATAAGAATAAGATTGAAAGGTTAGACGGAACTACGTACCAGAATTATCGTCACCATAGAGGAGCCAGTAGTAAATATCTTGCAATTACTTATTAATATAATAAAATTTCAATTTATTTTGTAAGGCAGGGATTTTTCATCTAAACATTCATACCAGAATTTAAGATGTCTGTGATATTCTGTAATTTATCTGAAATACCGATATATTATGAACGTATTTTCATACAAACTCTTTGACATGAACTTTGGATCAGTTTACCAGGTCATTCCATTCTTCATTTCATAAGGAAATAAACTTAAAGCAAGTTTGTAAAGAAGTAAATTTGTTGTAAGAAAGTCAGTGACTAGTTGAATAAGACAGGACTAGCAGTTAGAAAACTCGCAGAGTAAGAAACGATGACACGATTTATAGGGCAGTTGGAACTCAATGGAGTGGAAACAGCAAGCCGAGCATTCGGACCGGTGATGGAGCTCGCGTGAGCCCACACAACTCCTCACCCTCTATTCTTTCCAAACTTTTTACTTTACAGATAAGAAAGTATATCACAGTCAAACAATTATTTTATTAATAGACTCCTGAAAATTAGCCTATATCGGAAATGTGGTGGTAATGAAAATATATTACAATTACTATTTGTAAACAATTTTCTTATTATGATTATATGTTACTTTGACTGCATCGGAGGAGGAAATGCCATTGTTTCCTCTTTTCTATAATGAAGATAGTAGTAGTAGTTAGAATTTCATTGCTACGATAGATATTACACAACCATAATTTCATAGCTCATTAATCCTCATCTTGAAAATTATTTCCGTTATCATAGCTTGGAACAATGGATTATTGCTTACCCCAATGTCGGGTTGCAATATGGGTTAAGGTTATAGGTCAATCCCAGGTTTATTTCCATAGTAAAAGATTTGGTGGGCGCTGGATTCGTATAGGACTTCCCCGGTTCACTGGGGAATGTAGGTGTTAGGTTCGCTTAGGTCTAAATTTCGGTAGGCATGAGGTTCTTATTCAGGGATTCCACGAGGACTTCGTCGGGCAGAATTATTGTGTAGAATACATCGTTTTGAATGCACTTTATTATGTCTTGAAACACACAAAATGTAGAACACTGTACAAGTTTTAGTTGTATTCCCTCGCACTGATCTCCAGTCGACGATAGCGTTCGTCGTGGGTTTGCCTCGTTAATAATTATTATTCGATGGCCTGCTGACTCGCTGATTTATGATTTATGATATTAAATATTTAGTCGATTAATAAAAAATATTTACATCACTATACATCGGGGAAAATTCTAAGTCCAAAATTTAAGTTAAAATTACCACTGGTGACCATGCTGCCAGTGTGTGTCTAAGAGCGTATGTAGAAGAGTGTATGTGTAAGTGTGTAGAACGAGTGTCTTTGTATAAGTGTCTGATGTTCATCTCCCTCACCTATTACGTAAACTCGGTTCTCCCACTATGTCGGCCTCGCGGATCTGAGATCAGTGCTTAGGCACACGTAACGAACAATACGATTGGTCAATGTACCCTTATATTATAATCGAGAGGGTATTACAAATTTGTTATTGGCGATTTATACGGTAGGAGGTTGGGCCCTATCCGTGCTGGCTTCACGTACAGTCCGGTCACAAGTTAGTAACTTCGGCTTGGGTTTTTCCTAGTTCATTGATATTTTCTAGTAATAGGCCCTGATGCTTGAGTTTTGCTCTCTTCCCACACTTTTGCTAGCGTTGTTTGTCGTAAGATGAAATCCCCGCTCGTAAATTCAGTTATTGTGTTCTGACTGTCAACATCGATCTGTGATATTCTGCATTACAAGATATTGCCACTCAAATCCCGAAAGTAAAGGATTTGTCAACATTTTAACTCTATATACATGTGTCGGTCACATCCGCCTTCACAAAAGGAAGGCAGGCATTACCTGAGTTCTCTCTACCTTTGTTAATGACTAGTCATTTAGTTCCCATTAATACTAATTTCGTAGGATCGTTTTCTTTGCCCACTGTTCTTACATAATCGTATTCTACTGGCTTCCCTAATTAATTTAAGTATACATATGACCTAAGTCTAATAACTGCTTCTCTCCATGATCTAATTGTTTTATTGCCCAACATTGGGATTTATTTATTCAGTTACTCTATGAAAAGGAGGCTTAGTGAGTGACTGGGTATAAGCTCATTATATTAATGCTTCCTCAACTCGCAAAACGACTCAAACTGTTTGAAGTTGTGCTCCCATATTTTTATATTTTCGTAAATTCCTTGAAAGTATTTTCTTTCATTAACACTTATAACTAATATAGGAATGTGTCTGTCTTTTTTATTTTAATATACATCGTATGTTCATGTTTTATTCATTTTAATTACTAAACGTTTTAAAAAGTAAACGCCGTTACGATATTTTTGCTTTTTACGAAGGACCACAGGGCATTAAAACTTGAAGTGAAAATATTGTTTCATTACAGGAATTTATACACAGCATGCTACTATATATAGCAGATCCTACATTTGGTACAGAAAAACTTGTTTAAGAGTGTCAACATAAAATCGAAATAGTACATGTTAGTTATAACATTTCACAAAAATACCGGTATATACGTTTTTTTTCTCTCAGAACAGATACCATTAAAGCAGTTTTTGGCACTGACAAAATATAAATTAAAAACATCCAAGAGATCGTAAACTGTAGTGAATGATAATTCGTCCTTACATGTATTTAATACAAATATTCTTTAAAAAAAAAATATATATAGACTGCGCTTTGGAAAGTAATTTTACAACCTACAAGATTGATAAATGGAGCCAAGAAGAACATTTATATTTATAAATTAATAGGTGCATGACTATTTCATCCTTACATAGCCTAATCATAAATTGAGTTCAAAATGTGAATTAAAATGTAACACGTTTTCAAGCTTCCGTCATTAAACACATTTTATTCTTTACTTAGGCTCAACTAATAGCAATTGCCTCATCTGTTAAAAAATTCAAGATATTTTCGAAAATTACACAGGCATCGTTCATTCACTTACCAGATATTTGTGAATCTTGAAGTATTCTGTAAAATATACTGGTTTCAACTTAATTAAATTTAGAAGTTCGTCACGCAGGAACTTCTTAAACTAAGCATGATTAATTTAAAGTCCGAAGTTGCTGGTTTACAGAATACTTTTCTTTTGTTGGTAGAATCGTACATAGGCTTATCCCATTTAGTTAAAGAAAGCAAATATGCCAGTGGCTAGAGACAATTTTAAAGTTCGGATTTAATTTAAGCTTCTTTCCTAATTGAAGGATTAATTGATTTTGAAAAATTAATTCCTCATTTTATTTCAATGGGATATATAACGATAATACTGAGCAACAAAAAATAACATTTGTTTTTTGTCTCAGAAAGAAAAAATATGTGATTCTGATAGTATTTTTTCTCCTGAATTCAAATATTATATCGTTCTTCCTCCATCACGCAAGGTTTCCGACAGACAGGCATTTATAATTTAAAAAACTATATATAATATTTTCTACTTTCGTAACTACACAATATTCGAACATTCGGACTCGCCTAGAAAGTAAGAAATGACGATTTTCTGCTATATTTCGCCGGTGGACATCCCTCTTGATGGTCCAACAATAATCGGCCAGCATATTAGGATTCAATTTGCCTTGATATCTCTTCTCCATAGCTGAAATCTCTTGATGAAAGTGTTCCCCGTGCTCATCGCTCACTGCGCCAAATGGACAAAGGACGAAAAAACGTTTATTTAAATACATTAATTGAAATTGAAATAAAAAAAATGTGGGTGATGGAGAAATTCCGAATACTTGAAAGCACGTAACAAAACTACATTAAGTATTATTATTTGTACTCATGAGACAAATACCATGTTTACCAGTGTAATCTTTTCAACAAATATAAAATTGCGCCGGCTAGAGCTATTTAAATTTTCGTTTCAGAACCACACTTCCAATAGTACAATTTTGCAGGTTAAAGGAAAAGGCCTTATTTTTTTAATTTTTTGTTATATGCCGAGTTTCGTTCAAAATAGGAAAAACTCGCGATTGCTAAAGCGTTAACATATATAGTAGGCTATACATACATGTCTATATATAGTCTATACATTTTTTCATTATTATTTTTGTTGTCTACTAAGTATTGTCATCAAATATGTTATTATCTTAAAAATATTTTCGCGAGAATAATTTAAAAAGCTTCATTCCTTCGAAAATCGATAATAAAACAGTGGAAATTCAATTATTTTAAAATATGCCAAATTATATAGAAGTAATCAATAACTGTAAGACCGTTCGGTATACATAGGTATACATATGTGATGATTACTTTCCAAAAAATTTCATCCACTCATTTCATTTGTATCCTGAGCGAGCACAAATTTCCGCTGCAGAAGAAAATGTTATATATAATGCACCTAATTTACTTCCAGTCTTCAGAGGACTAGTCAGACTTTTGGGTACAATGTGGCACCAGTTAAGCACATCACACATATGTAAATCGTATTTACTATTGCACCTGCTTATAAAAGATCATCGATATATTGAACCTCACGAGAAGTTAATTTAATCAGTTATTGAAATAATTTAGTTGATATCATTTCGTATTGAAATGCGAAAATGAACAATGTAAGTTTTGTTCAACACATTCAGAGGTTATAAGCCAACGAAAAGCGAAAATTGTCCAAACACTGCAGAAAAAAAACATAAATTAGTTCTTTCATTGTTGAATGATAAAATAAAGAAGATCGTTACAAGTACATTCACCAATTCAATGTAGGTTTCTTCGTAGATAAGTGTAAAATGTATACTATAGAAACTAGAGTAAATGCACTAACCGGGAGCCTTCCAGTGCAACAACTCTACGAAAACACTGCGTATGTAAACGTTACTATAAAGAAATTTAGAAAATTCACACATCTGTAAGTGAATATAAAGTTTGAATTTCCATCGATGAAAAAGGATTCTGTCGGGAGAGTTGTTGCTACTATAGTTGTGGAACTGTATTCGCCAGAAATACCTAATAAATAATTCCTTTAACTTCTAAAGTTATTGAAGAACTCACCACAAATGTACAGTTAGCGACGAAAAGAATGAGCCGCTTTAAAAAGCAGAGTCCCTCTTATGGCACACTGCGCATGCTCGAAAAGCTAAAGCTGTGATTCACGAGGTTTCGCATTGTTAAATGTTTTAAAAACGCTGTATTTGGTTTTAATCGTCTTAATAGTTAAAGAGAAGTGAAGGAGACATGTTTCTAGATATTTACGAGTGTTCGACAAATGCAATATTACTCAAATTGCGACATTTTAAATAAAGTGCAACTCTCTTTCATAGTGCAAAGGTACAAGATAACCAATATTTAGATAACTAGTATCCAGCGTTCAAGTAGCGTAGATCGTTAAACCACTTACAAGAAGATGAAATGCGTGTGAAAGCCAGGGTTCGAATACCTAATATATAATTCCTTTAACTTCTGAAGTTATTGAAAAACTCACCATGAATGTACAGTTAGCGACAAAAAGAATGAGCCGCTTTAAAAACCAGAGTCTCTCTTATGGCCCAGTGCGCATGCTCAAAAATCTAAAGCTGTGATTCACGAGGTAACGCATTGTTAAATGTTTAAATACGCTATATTTGGTTTTAATCGTGCTAATAGTTAAAGAAAGGCGAAAGAGACATGTTTCTAGATATTTACGAGTGTTCGACAAATGTAATATTACTCAAATTGCGACATTTCAAATAAAGTTAAACTCTCGTTCACAGTGCAAATGTAAAAGATAACCAATATTCAGGCAACTAGTATCCAGCGTTCAAATAGCGTAGATCGTTAAACCACTTACAAGAAGATAAAATGCTTATGAAAGCCAGGGTTCGAATCTTTCAACAATGTTCTTTTATTGCATTTGTATTTTCGCAAAATACAGTACATCCTGTAAGTGATATAACATTTCATTCCTGCCATGTAATATACGTCCACTTCACACTATGTTAAGTAATATTCGTGTCTTCGTAAACTCTAAAACATTTTTAGCTTGGTATAAATTTAATTGTGTGTGCAGTACCATGTTTTAATAATAATGCTATGAATGTATGTAATAAAAGATAATATAGCTTCATATATTTATGTGTTTATATATTTCTTACGTATTAGTGAGGAAAAAATTTCACGCTTCAATTATAATATTTAGTTTATATATTTTAAGTCCAGCATAATAATAGTATATAGAAGATGGACAATAATAAAAAATAATATTTGTATTGTCCAGTATCCATAATAATAATAATAATAATAATAATAATAATAATAATAATAATAATAATAATAATAACAATTATTATTATTATTATTATATTGTTCAAAACACTGCAGAAAAAAACATAAATTAGTTCTTTAATTGTTGAATGATAAAATAAAGATCGTTACAAGTACATTCACCAATTCAATGTAGGTTTCTTCGTAGATAAGTGTTAAAATGTATAATATAGAAACTAGAGTAAATGCACTAACCGGGAGCCTTCCAGTGCAACAACTCTACGAAAACACTGCGTATGTAAACGTTACTATAATGAAATTTAGAAAATTCACACATCTGTAAGTGAATATAATTACCTCAAAATGATTCAATGTATCTAAGGATGGGAAGAATATAATTAACTCAAAATGATTCCAAGAAAATGAATAAAATATAGAATCCAAAAAGGCAGATCAATAGTAACAATGTTAAAAAGCGTTTTGTGGGATAAGAACATGTGAATGGATAATACCAAATTAGAAATGTATAAATCCATAATTCGAAGCACGCTAACATACGTTGCAGAAACTTGGCAGTGAATAACAATTTGAGTTTTTAGCTTATGTCTACTGAAATGGATTGTTCTAGACGCTCAAACGCTCAACTAGGCGTTCTAAATTGGAAAAAATCAGAAATAAAATCATCAGACAATAAATGAGAGTCCAAAATTCAATATTAGATTTTGTGAGATGCAGACACTAGAATAGTATGGTCATACACGTAGGATGCCACAGAAAAGATTACCCAGACAATCTATGGAATGGATTTCACCCGGGAAAAGAAACAGAGGTCCACCTAGATTTAAATGGATGGACGATGTAAGTAGAGGTAAGAGGGAGCTAGGTCTGGAAGAATTGGAATGTTAAGATAGAGAAGAATGGAGAAAGAATGTAAAAATTTAAAAAGAATTGGACAAAGGAAGATGTTATATTACATTGTAAACTTCTTTATAAGTAAATAAATAATAATAATGATGATGATAATAATAATAATAATAATAATAATAATAATAATAATAGTAATTTTTTCATACAGTTGGTACGTTTTTCTTTAAGAATGGACTGACAGAGTAAAATAGAAAGCACTTCAACAATTAAAAAAAATTACCTCATCGGGAATTGAACCTGTGACCTTTTGCATACAAATCAAGCCACTAAGCGCTGAGATATGCGTATGCTCCCTAATTGTGCTTGAAAGAATACTCTTCAAAGGAAGAAGGGAAACATGTTGTATCTCTACTGTGCAATTAATTTACTCGTGTGAATCGCTCGTTGGAACTTGAAATATTCGATATCAAGAGTCGGCCCATTCTTTTTCGTCACTAAGTGTACATTCGATTTTTACAAAATTAAGTAAATCTCTAATTAACTTTAGTTAGTTTAATTTGTATACGTCAGACTGATTTGAAACCTTTAATTGCCTATTTTCCTATACTCCATTAGTTCTTACAACCCCTCGCCATTTTGTTTACATTTTCGATACTTCGGTTATATCATGTACTTCTTTTAAGCGATAGTCTACTCTAAATAGCGCGCAAACATTGTCAGCAATGGAAACACTCTTCACGTAACCGGCTCTAGCAAGATCTGAACACAGAAAACTTTCCAGAAAATCGGACAAATTGCGTGTTTAGACATTTTTCAATAGCACATTATGCACCAGATTCTTGGAATACAAAATAAAACCGTATGCATTAGATGAAACATGTGGTACTGTGATAGTCATGCTTAGAATTATAGATGACATTAAACTTTATAAGGCATTACATATTATGAGCATTGTGACGATTTTCAGCATATGGTTTGCACTGTTGGAGCGGTCCTTTGAATATTTAAGGTCTGAAAAGAGACATTCACTGTTCCAACTCTCGCGTTATAAGGTATGAGGTATTGGTGAATCGCGAATCTAGAGTTACAGTGCTCCCGCAGCGAGTCTTCCAGAGGTATGTGTCTATCGCGGTTACCATTCGAAAAGGAACTATTTCTCCAAGGCTGGAGAGTTCTGGTGTACGCGGGATTTCCAAATGTTTCTAATGTCGCATATATAAAGGGCTGCGGCGAGACAGTGGAGTGTCACTTCATTAGCAGAGTGTGAAGCGAAACAGTGATACTGTCAAAGGCAACGCCTTATAGAAGAATAATTCTATGTGATTGTAAAGAGAAGATAATTATGAAACAAATGAGAATTCTATTTAAACTATGTTTGTAGTCACCGAAGGAAGTTCTGTGTGTATACGGTTGGGTATGTGAAACCTGGCAATCAAACTGCTACATTTTCAAAGGAGTAGGCTACACACCGGAACAGATTTCGCCTTCTTTCTTCTCTTCATCAACTCAATTAAAAGCACTAACATTATCAGTAGTTGTTCTTAATTTATAGGATAGGTGGGACAAAATTAAAAATAAATATAACTTACACCATATGCCTCTCTAGGCACTTCACAATATGCCGTTATTTGGACCGAAAATATGTCGTGTCCGGAAAAAAAAAGATCCGTACCCTTAATTTCGAGAGTAAAAAATAAATGTCGGGCACTATAATAAGTCGGTTCGTAAACATTTATTTTAAATTAATACATTAATACATTTTTAAACAGTGCTATAGATAGAACTGAACTCGAATCTCGACTTAAAATTTCGAATCAACGGTGGAATTATACTCGGAATGGAGTTGTCAATTCACGTTAACACAGCAGGGTCGGCCCCAAGCAACGAAAGAAGACAGACTGTGACACTGGTGGGAGAGGTCGCGAAGAAGACCTGATAGTTTTCAGTCTGACCTTTAGTGTTAAAATGAACTACATAGAAAGCCAAGTTATTTCATTATCTCAGAATTGAGTAACGCATTATATTCTTTTCTCTTTAATTGAAACTGAAGAAAAACTTTAGTTCAGTATGAAATTTATTGTAATTTCGGTTTCCATAAATTTGAATTGGGACTGTACCCAAATGCTTAAAGAGAAGCCACCAATACACGCCATATATACACTTGCAGACTTAGTTCTGTACACAATAAAAGTATACGAAAGCAATTTAATACAGTGTCCCGAAGTAGTGAGTAAATTTAAACGTGTATATAAACGCCGTGGGTCCCCGCATAGATTTCCGGTAGATAAAATAACTTCATGTCTCAATTACGAAGCTTCTGAGCTATATTATTTCGAAACTTTCTTGACAAGATTTGAATTGTGATTTTAATCACCATAACTGTTAAATAATTAAATACTAAACTCCATGGGATGACGGATCTAAAAGGCCCTAGGCCTATCACCGAGTTCATTTCTCACGTATTAAGGGGATATAATATGGGTTTAATGGTTAGTAATGGATGTTGGGCGCTAGGAGTACCGAGAGGATATCTCCATGTATGAGATCTTAGGTTGCTCAGGTTGGTAATCGGTAGAGTTGAGGTTCTTTCTCAGGGATAAGCAAGGAGCTGACCGGCGCAAGACTACGCGAGATGAAGTTTAATAAAAATATTTTATTAATCGATGGACACTATACATATGTAGGATTGTTGACACATTTGATGTCGGACAAGGTATTGACCGCAGTAACGCCTTTAGAATCCAGATGGAATCTCTACTGATTTAACACGGATTAATCAATTTCAAATGTTTGTATTATGTTACTTTAAAGCCATGTCGGTCGTCCCGACTCCCGCCTCGGTGAGTTCCGCCGGACTCAGGACTCCGAACGCTGAACTTAGAAATGCAGAACTAAAACTAACTTAATATAATTATTGTTGGTATAAGGTAAACTTCGTTACCCTCTCTCTGGCATCGTGTCGTCATGAGGTCATTACCTTGTCGCGATACAACACTTTATTATATTGGTTGACAAACGATTCCTTAGTCCGAAAGAAGGAATCGCCGTCTTTCCATTGGATGAGGATCCACCATGTTCCCTGTATGGACACTCATTTGGGTCAGTGGCCTTTTCCCGCCTGTTTGGTAGGCTTCGCGTCTTCGCGGTTTGTCGAGTTCGCTATAGTGCGTTGTTTACTCGACGCTGTAGTTCCCCAGCCACAAATCATGCTTTGTTAATGACCTGTCAGTGAAGCTCAGTTTAAGATCTTGGATTACTGGTCCACAAAGAAATGTCCAGTAATCCGCTAGTAAAAATAAGTTTTCTTGAATTTTAACTCTTTTGTAGCCGCATCAAGGGCCTGTCGCTTAACAAAAGCGGTACCATGTACTTGTTAAATGAAATAGTTATTAACTAACTGATCGTTTATTCATACTTCTATCAACTTCGTTTGATTCAATTATTTTAATTCAATTATATGAAAATCAAAATCCTCGTGTTCTCACGATTTGATTTCATATAAGTTTCATATACTTGCGACGATTATTTCGTCCTATACATTTAATATGATAATAATACGTCCTAATTAATTTATTATTTTAATTTATTAATCTAGGAGTCAAAGTGAAAGATTCTGCTTCAGTATATGTGAGAATCACGTCACCAGCCAGTATAACAGTGACGAGTGGACAGATTGTTCCGTGTATCAGCCGTCATAGCTGGTTTCTCAACGTCGTTAAATAAAAATACTATCGGCTGAGAATATTATATTTCCGAATCTCAAGAGTGCAGCTGCTGACTTTGTAAAACACTATATACTTCCGACATTATTTTACAGGATGTTTTGGATTGTTATTTTACAGGATGTTTGGATTGTTTCCTGAAAAAATGTATGATATTTAAAATTTATTTTATATTTATACGGAGACTTAGATCTGCTGAAATGAGATACCTTCGGAGGACTGCAGGATACACACTACTAGATCACAAAAAAAAAATGAAGACATCTTAGAAGAATTACACAGGGAACCTTTAGAAAACAAAATTTCTGATTATAAGTCAAGATGGATGCAACATGTTCATCGAATGGAAGATCACAGAATACCCAAACAAATGTTAATATATCAACCTGCAGGAAGAAGAAGACCAGGACGTCCACTCAAAAGACTTTTGGATGGTGTTTCTCTTGAGGCCGAAACAGGTCAACAAATGGCCTAAATTCGTGAATGTACTATGATGATGATGATGATGATTTTTATATTTACTGGACTTTTTTTGGCACCCAATTTTAATTTTGAAAGCAACATTTCTTTTTGGCCTAGATCATAAATCAATCACAGTGATTTCGACCTGTTTACAGGGTGAGAAAAGAATTAAAACTCTCATGAATCATATAAGTTAAAAAGTGCCTGAATATTACAAGGAGCGACTCATCAACAGACATTCGACTTGAAACATTGCTCAACGCTAGGTATTGTGTACAGAGAATGTAAATAGTTTGTGAACTATATGTAAATAAAAATAATTATCCTCAACTCGTATCCAACTCGGAGTCGGGACGAGGGATCAGATGGGATGAAGCTCTTATATAGGTGTCTATGATGACAAGGGTGATGGCCGACCACGCCTGACGCATCATTACAGGGGAAGATGAACGAAATGGATGATATGAGTATGGAGAAATGGTGGAATGAAATGGTGGCACGGGAAAACGGGAAAAAAAACCCGAGAAAAACCTGCCGATGCTCCGTTTCGTCCAGCACGAAAACAACATGGATAGACTCGATCTTAGAAACCCAGCGGTTAGATTCGAGCGTCTAACAAATTGTGCCACGGAGCCGCCTGTAAACTGAATGTTTACTACAAAAATAAAATATACTCAGTTTATAAAACAAAAATAAATCTGAACATTCGGGCTAAACTACATTCTGTTCTTCACTTCACTCGGTGGCCTTCGGACACAGTACAACAGGTTTCCAGCTGTTTACAACCAATCTACAGATTGTGTAGACAAAACCTAGCGTTGAGCGGTGCCTCAATTCCGAAGCCTATTTATTACAGAGTAATCTGATGACGTAGCATGTCTTTAGGACAGGATTCTGAAATATTATAAAGAAAATAATACAAACTAACCAAGATTCAAAATATTCTCTATTTCTTATCGAAGTCTAATGGAGATGCTACATCTCATAATACAACAAAATGAATAATAATCACAGAAGATACAATAGATAATTTCACTACAGAAATTAGGAAGCCCTTGAGATAGTAGGATGTTAAGGCTACCCTCTTCCTATAAAATCGTAAGAGTGTCCATGACGACCGTCTTTATCCTGAGAATACATACCTGGCAGTCATTTCGATTAGAGGCTGGTCCATCCCAATGTATAATGTCACTAGAAGATATAGGCTAATATAAATTCTGACCCCATCGAGTAGTAAATCCGCAACTTTTCGTGTATTGCGTAATGTCTTAATCAACACTCCTACCGCATGTTCTGAAAATTAATTGTTTCCCAACTAATAATAAATAATAATAATAATAATAAAATAATGATAATAATAATAATAAAATAATAATAATAATAATCCAATGATCCAGTCAGTAAATAAAATACACTTATGAAATTTTTATAACTGAAATAAATCAGAAAGAATACCAAAAATAACCTTCCTGTATAATCCAGAGGAACAAGAGATGTTGGCCGACCACGTAGAAGATGGACTCCACTTTTAACTTCGCCGGAAACAGGCTGCATAGCCTAAACCTTGTAGTAGAAGAGAGAGAAGAAGAAGAAGAAGAAAATAAATCAGCAAAATTACGAACATTTTAAATTTATGATCGGAGACAATATATTCTTTATAATCAAACACTCAGCCAACCTGAATATCCTCGATATTCAGTTCTGTTTCAGCCTGTATATACCTCCGATAGAAGTTATTGGCGAATATATGTCTGTGCAGTTAGCTACGGTATTATGTCATATAAAGTCATATCGGTAATAGGCAATTGTTTTTCTTTTAAGTCATATTTTAGAGGACATGATTGTACGTAAAACGTTGAGTGACAACATTATTTCTTACAAACGTTTATACCTACTGTATGTCAATTGGTTGTATTCATACACTTAGATTTTATAACTGAAATAGCACAATTGTTATTCTCAGATTACTGCAATTATATTTTGCCATTACTAAAACATTTTCAGGTACACTTCTTTACATAATATATACAAATCAACCAATTCTATAAACATTTAACGTATTATATTAAAAAAAACTTTAAAAGTTGTAAATTTTATAGTCACTTTTCTATTCATACAGTCAGAATGGGGGGAAAAATAAAAAATGAAGAAAAACAAATGAACTGTCCTTAATACTTTCTAGGGTAACCTTTAGCTTTAATAACAGCTTGATATCTAAGCTGCATGTACTAACAAGCCTATTACATATCTGAGGACTGATTTTGCACCATTCTTCAGTAACCACCTTCTTCAATTCTTCATTGGAAGAAGGGTTTTCTCCTGTGGATCCTAGGTTTGAAAAACGCCCATAAATGTTCTATATGGTTTAAGTCAGCAGATTGAGGAGGGGGTTTTCAATTGCTTTGGCACGTTCCATATCAACCAAGTCTTATTTAAGTCCGCCGTATGTTTGGGATCGTTATCTTGTTGTAACATGTACTTAGGGAGCATATCCAATTTCGCTGCACTTTGTTTAACATTCTTACGAAAAATGTCGTTATACACAAATGTGTCCATAACATTGTCAATGAACTGTATATTGCAACCCTTTTACCGACATACACGCCCACAACATTATAGACCCACCCCATGTTTTACTGTTGTATTGGTCACAATCATTATCCGCAGTGGCTTTTCTCCAGACTCTATGAACGTCATCTGAACCGAATAGGTTGAATTTAGTCTCATCAGACCAGAGAACATTATTCCAAAAATACCTGCCCCTTATTACATGTTCTTTTGAAAACTGTAGTCTTACAACACGGTTCTTCTTACTTACATACATACGATTTTTTTTTGTGCTAGCCGTCGAGAAGAGCGGACGTGTTTTTGTTAGAGTGGTTGAAGTGTGCAGGGAACAAAGCATTATGGAAGAAGTTAGAAAGCTGATTGAAACATTGTCAACTGAAGTGAAAGAGGGGTTTGAAAAGTGCAACGTGGGTGAAAAAATTCGTGATATTGAGAAGAACATGCATCGGATGGAGGACAGATTGAAATGGCTGGAATCTAAATTAGACTATCTCGAAAACCAGAGTCGCCGTAATAATATTGTGATATATGGTGTGCATGAAGAAGACATAGAGAGCTGGGAGGAAACTGAACATATAGTTAAAAGAGT
This sequence comes from Diploptera punctata, assembly GCA_030220185.1. Classification (NCBI taxonomy): domain Eukaryota; kingdom Metazoa; phylum Arthropoda; class Insecta; order Blattodea; family Blaberidae; genus Diploptera; species Diploptera punctata. The sequence goes on along the minus strand of JASPKZ010000349.1, from coordinate 8,599 downwards.
AGTGTCGCAAATCGGGATTGATTTGGTGGACAGTGATATTGAAAGAGCGCACAGAGTAGGTCGTTGGAATAGTGGAAAGAGACCGATTGTATGCAAATTATCACACTACAAAATAAAATGTTGGATCCTTAGAGACAGTAAATATCTTAAAGGGACCGGTATCAATATTGCCGAAGACTTTAGTGAGAAGGTGCGCCGCGAAAGGGACTTTCTTAAGCGACACACATGCTCGAGGCGAGGAGGCAGGGTGCCATGCAATCATGAAATTTAATAAATTGATTATAAATGGACGAATCCGGAGCAGGGAACAACTACAAAATATGGACAACTCTGAAAATGAATTTGAAGAGGTCATTGATAGCGAGTCCCCAAAACCTACAGGGGACGCTTCAACAGCAGGTGGTCTCCTTACAGCAGAGGAGGGAGAAAAATTCTACACGAGAGAAAGAGAGAGGGAGCACTACGATTCCCAGGAATCCAATAAACATACAGCAAAAAACGGCCGAACGCAAAAAGCATCCTCTAAGAGGTGAACGACCGGCGGACACAAGAACTCCAACAAGAAAATCACTAAGACTCCTGAATTTACTCGCAGAAAAGGAACTATTGAGAGGGGGAAGTTCCAAAAATACAGGTAAGACTAATCACAAGGGAACACAATAGGGTTTGGTGGCAGTCGGTTCATGGAATATCGAAGGGTTAAAACAAAAACTTTCAATGGACAGATGTGTAGAGTTTATTGAGACTTTTGATATATTAGCTCTAGGAGAAACATGGTTAAAATCTAATGAATGCGTAAATCTATGTAATATGAAAGGTTATTTTAAGGGTAATCAAAATAGAGGAAAAAGAGGCAGATATCCAGGCGGTGTTGCCATTTTGTATAAAGCTAACTTAGACCCATATATTAAAAAGGTAAATGTCAAATTAATACCTCTGTATTACTTTAAAAGAGGCAATTTGTATATATTACCATACAGGAAGAGCTGAAAGGTGTCTGTTGTCTATTTACCGCCAACCACTAAATTCCAGGTATGCCAATCCAAATTTTTTCGTTGAATTGTCTGACTCGTTGGCAGAAATAAAAGATAGGTTTCCGGAAGCGGGAATAATAATTTTTAGGGGACTTTAACTGTAGGATTGGGGAGGAAAATATCACTATAAAATCGGATGATAATGAAACACGAGGTGAGGGTAGGAGTAGCAAGATAAGATTTTAAATATCAGAAGGAAACCAATTGTTAGCTTTTTGCGATGCATTGAACTTGAAATTCTGAATGGGGATATGGGGAGGATAAAATGGAGAACTGACATTTATTAAAAAATGGAAGTAGCGTAATCGATTATTCAATATGCACACAGACATGATCCAGTCCTAAGTAATTTCTGTATAGTTTCCAGAATCGAATCACACCACTTCCCAAAGAAACTTATTTTAAATATGAAAGGTATAGTGAGACAGTTAATGATGAGGTGGGCAACAATATTGCGGCCAATTACCGTTTCAGGTGGATCGAGGATCTGAGAGAAGAATTTATCAGGAGTTTGGAAACGCTAATACAGGATCTGCAATTAAATGATCTTAGCGGGGAGGAAATATATTAAAACTTTGACAGAATGTTTTCAAAAAAGCAGGGGAAAAATTCAAGGTTAAATACGCAATGAACCAGAAGGACCAAGGGTGGTACAATAATGCATGTAGAAAGAAGAAGAAATTTGTCGAAAGTAGTCTTTAAAAGTTTAGAAAAGAAAGCACAGATGAAAGCAGAAAAAATTATGCGCAAGAGAGAAAGGAATATAAAGACTTATTGGCAGAAACAAAACTAGCATGGCAAAATAAGAAATCCGAAGAAATGAGAGTCGCGACTGAAAGTGGGAACATTGCGGACATATGGAAAGCGTTAAGGGAACTCAAAGTAAAGTCCATAAATCGGACAAGAATAAACGCCCGGGGAATGGAGAAGTTACTTTGATAGGGTGCTGGGAAATGAGAGGTTAAGATATAATCAAGGAAATATAGTTGAGATCCCTGACCCATTTCATATCAATTACTGGATCAGGATATTTCGAAAAATGAAGTGTTTCTTCCATTAAATGTTTAAAGAATGGTAAAGCACCTGGAATTGATGGAATACCAGGGGAATTCTTGAAAAATATGATATCATCCAATAAATATTCAGACGTTTTGAAAACTGCGTTAACAAACTTTTTAAGTGGAGGAGATTATCCGGAAGCCTGGGCGAACAGGTGTCATCCAACCGCTATACAAAGGGAAAGGTGGGGCACAGATACCAGAAAGGTACAGGGGAATTTGTCTCTTGTCAGTGTTCGGAGAAAATATATTGTAAAGTACTTTACGAACGAATCAGGACAATGGGCTAAAGAGAACAATAGGCTCTCAAAATATCAGGCAGGTTTTAGAGAAGGGTACTCCACGGTGGACAACGTATTTGTCTGAGAACATTAATTGATGACAATCTGAAAATGAAGGGGGTAAATTATTTTGTGCATTCATTGATTTTAAGATGGCATTTGATATGTGGACCGAAGAGCACTTTGGGAAAAATTAAAATCGGAAAGGATTGTCTCATTAAATTGATACATGCTTTAATGTTCAATTTATAAATATGTTAATTTTTGTATAAAAGTAGACCAAGGGCACATTACAGAGAGCAGTGAAGCCAATCGGGGAGTGAGACAAGGTTGCATTTTATCACCAATGCTATTTAATCTATTCGTTGATGATATTGTAGACATGTAATGTAGAAGGAGAAATTGAGGCTCCGGAGATAGGAAATGTTAGAATCCCAGTCCTGTTGTATGCAGATGGTTTTAATTATCTGTTCCAAGACAATCAAGGGATTGCAAAGAGGTCTTGACCCTACTGGAAATATACTGTAGGAATTGGGGATTGACTGTAAATGTTAGTAAGACAAAACAATGACCTTTAAAAATGGGACGGTTTATGGTAGAGCAGAGGAATGGAAATTACAGAGATCAAGTACTTCAAAACGTGAAACATTTTGAATATCTTGGTACGACGTTGAAAATGAACGGAAAGTGGAAAAAACATATTGATTATAGCATTATTTTAAGGGAGGGGACAACTAACAGTGTACTCGGTATTCTGGGTCGAGTGCCTGATATTCCAGTCAGCACATTAGAAAAAATGTATGGAGGTAGGTCAGGCCAGTAATGCACTATGGTAGTGAGATTTGGGGTTTCCAAAGAAACGGAAATACTAAATAAGGTATATACGCATTTTCTAAAGTATATTACAGGGACTTAGTAAGGCCGTTTCTAACTGTGGAATTTTATATGAATTCGGGTCATTCCAGGACGACATTAAACTGTAAAATTCGTTGTACTCAAATACTGGTTGCGAGTAATCCAAGGTGAACAAACAATGCTTAGAGCAAATTTGTTACGACCACCAAATTAAAAAACATAGATGTTAAATTTTGGGGAGAGACGAGGTTAGGAGAGAATCCAAAAGATTGGGATGGCTGGGGGATATGGGAAAAAAAAAAAAAAAAAAAACAAAAAAAAAAAAAAAAAAAAAAAAAAAAAAAAAAAAGGGACTAAAACGCAAGAACGTGTGGAGAAAAATAAGGAGGAGGTACTTAGATATAAACCAACAAGATACTTTCGCTGAATGTACAGGAAAAACGCTCACTGTGTTTACAAAGAGACCTTAAAACACGTCTGGGGAAAAGAATCGTATATACTCAACCTAGGATTTAAGGAGAGATCAGGGCTTGCTTGGTTTAGGCTGGGGGCATGGAAATTTCTAAAAATTAGCGACGATCACGATATGCGAATATGTCCAATGTGCGGGAACTTTGAAGATGAGATACATCTATTAGGAAAATGTAATGATTTAGAATATTGGAGACGTCAGGTTATTACCGGAAAGATTTCTAAATTCAAATCGGGAAAGATTGGCATTCTACGAGTTATTGGTAAATCCAGAAAATTGGATAAACCTCGGTAAATGTCTGGACCAAAACGCGAAAAATAAGGACAACACTCATTCATGAATAAATATATGTGTTATCAAAATGCAATACCATTAATTATTAACAATTATATATAAATTAATTAGTGTATAATGCTTGTGTGTTATTATTTAATTGTAATATTAATGTGTTTTCTTTATGTAATTGTAATGTTAATGTTTTTTTAGTGTATAATGCTATTGTGTTATTACTTAATTGTAATATTATTGTGTTTTCTCTTTATGTAATTGTAATGTTAATATTTTTAGTGTATAATGCTATTGTGTGTTATTATTTAATTGTAATATTATTATTGTGTTTTCTTTATATAATTGTAATGTTATTGCTGTTTTTGTTGTTTATATTTTTTTCTTTACACTAGTACCAATTATTACTTTATTGTAACGGACTGTCAACCAGCACGTACGGCTTACTGCCGTGCGAACCCCTATTTGTAAATAATATTGTAATATCTTACTTTTGTCTAATAAAGTCCACTACTACTACTACTACTATATATATTATATATATATATATATATATCTATATTATACTAGCGACCCGGCAGACGTTGTCCTGCCCGAACGTTCTCGTGTTATGGTCGGAGAATAAATGTTTTACCATAAAATTCAATAATTAAGACGTATTTAGATATTATTAAATAAGATGCAAGAAAACTCCACACTCTATCTGTTGTCGCCCAAGAAGCGTGTATAATGACATCACATTGTTGTCGCGCGGAATATGCCGATATTGCAGATGACTACATCTCTGAAAAAGTTCCTATAACCCGATCGCAGCGCCACCTACCCAGTCCAATGGTGATTCGAAACCATCGACGGACCCATTCAAACCACACAAATATTTCATCAAAATCGATCCAGTCGTATAGACATTTTTTAATTTCGGATTTCAAGTAAACCTCCACTTTCCAATTGTTCGGAATTCGCTCATTTTTCGGATAATGCTACCTCGGTTTATTTTAATAGGGTATAATGAGTTTCGTTATGAACACATCGAAAAATGTGACCGCTAGAGCGATTTTTAAATTTTCACCTCAGGTGAACTCCTACCCTCCTTTGATTTTTCCATCCTAAAATGATCCATGGACTCCGGCTGGGTTAGAACCCACGACATTCGGAAACCAGAGGGCAAGGAACATAATCACTAGTCTACGTCAGCCGATAAGTATATATATATCCATCCATCCATATTAATTCTGCCCGAAGGCAGTGTCTTTCACTGTAATCCCACAACATTTTCATGCTATGCTTACAGCTTTACTAGGGATTGTAGGTGTGGTAGCTTCCCGTTGTTTCCACCCCGGTGAAGGATGGTGATAAAGATAAGGATGATGATGATGGCCGAATGATTTTCGGGGACCGTTTAGCCCTAAGCTTCCTGACATTTGTCTTACACACCGGTGAAGGATGGTGATAAAGATAAGGTGATGATGATGGCCGAATGATTTTCGGGGACCGTTGGGCCCTAAGCTTCCTGATATTTGTCTTACAGGTGAGGGAAAAAAAAAAAAAATCCTCACCCAGGAGCCTGTCCAAACCGGGAATCGAAACCCGGGCCCGCTGCGTAACAAAGCTGCACGCTACCTCGAGACCACAGCGGTGGACTACAGTATATACTTGTATAATGATGTTTAATCTGATGTTTCAATAAAATATTTTTGTGTAAAATTATTTAAAATATAAAATTGAAAAATTAATGTCTGTTGAGAGCCCGTCTTCCTCAGCCTAATTTTTCGGAGTTGAGTCCATCATCATTAGCAACAAGAGGTTCTAAAGTTCATTCTTGTTAATAACGTTTTTAGGGTGAAGGAGGTTGTTGATATTGAGAACATTGTCGTTTCATATGTTCTAGAATTAAAAAAAAAACAGGAGGAAAATATTGGGATTAGGTACGTTGGAAAGTATTGACTAAGATGTATTGAAATAAAAGTTACGTACTTTAGTTTAAGAGTACTTTTAACATTAATCATTATAAGATGAATTAGTGTTCAAAGTAGGCATATTAATTGGCTCACTTTCTTTTAAACTATACAGAGTGTAACATAACTCAACGAAAAAATTTTAGGAATGAGTTCCTTATACGGAGAGAATAAAAAAAAGTGTATTATAACATGGGTCCGGAAATTGACAATTACAGAGTTATTCGAAATTTTATGAATGTTAGTAGTTATTGGCAGTCTATTTTCTCAGTAATATAATGTACGGTTAAAAAATATAATATAGTTACCTTGTAGGTCCGTCTCCTCAACTTAAGTTCTTTTAAAACTCTGTAGGCCTTTCGGGACTAGTCCCATCATCAGCAGAATGCATTAGGTCCGTTCTTGTTGACCCTTGTTGAAGCACTGACTTGGTTGTGAGAATTTTGTACAGAGGATTGTGTGGATTAGGTGTGTATTCATTGAGAATCAGGTTGCTGTTGATTTCTCTTAGGATTGCGATTTCCTCCAGTATATTTATTCTCATTGGAATGTTTTCTCTATGTACTATTGTGAGGGTGTTATCGATGTTATGCATATGGTGTCCAGCTTGAATTACATGTTTTGCGTAACTTGATTTTCCTCCATTGTAAACGAAATCTCTGAAATGTTCCTTGAATCTAATGTTGAAGCTTCTGTTAGTTTTCCCAATGCAGAATTTATTGCAGTCTGTACATGTTAATTTGTAGATGCCTTTATTGTCGAATTCATCTATTTCTTCGATATTGTTGTTTATTAAATTGTTTAGTTTGTTGTCAGTTCTGTAGGCTATTTTAATATTCTTATCGAGCTTTTTTAGTGTGTTGGCCAATTTTAATGTTTCTTTACCAGTGTACGTGAGAGTTATCCATTTTTTGTTATTGTCATTGGATTCTATTTCAAGTTTGGTTATGTTGGTAATGTTGTTTTTTCTTTTTTGTTTATTTATAATGCTATTTATTATTTGTTTGTTGTAGCCGTTAATTTTTGCCATGTGTTTGATGTAATTTAATTCTTTATTATAATTGTCCTTATTTAGAGGGAGTTTTTAACATCCTATTTATTAGGCTTTTGAATGTACTTATTTTATGTTGAAAAGGATGTCTCGATTTATTTTTATGGCTAGTGTGTTGCTTGTCGGTTTCGATAAATGCCAATTTCTATTTTGTTGTTGGTGAAGTTTTTTGTTAGTGTTAGGTCCAAATAGTTTAAAAGAACTTAAGTTGAGGTGACGGACCTACAAGGTAACTATATTATAGTTTTTAACCGTACATTATATTACTGTGAAGTAATACCTCAACGGAAAATCACCATGAATTTTACTAGTATCGAGTATATTTTCTGTTGATTGTAGGCTGCTGTCAGGAATGAGTTCCTCATATGGAGAGAAAAAAAAAGTGGTATTACAAGAAATTGATAATTACAGAGTTATTCGAACTTTTTTGAAGGTTTACACTAGTTACTGAGAGTCTGTTTTCTGTCGATTGTAGGCTGCTGTGATGTACACAAATGAAGAATATGCCTGTATTGAGGCACAAGGAGGTCACTTTGAACATTTTATCTGACAGAACAGAGCGCTCCAACAAGTCCCTTGCATTTTTGTCTCCATTTACTAACATTCATAAAAGTTCGAATAATCTGTGATTATCAATTTCCGGACCCATGTTGTAATAGGCCTACACTTTTTTATCTCTCCATAAGAGAAGCTCATTCCTGAAATTTTGCCGTGAGTTATGTTACACCCTGTATAAAATGATTACAAAGCCAATAATTAGATTCGGAAGTGACACTTGAACAAAGCCACGAAAGTCGAAAAGAAAATTTATGTTCCATAAATGAGTCCTGAGATCTTTACCTATTACACAAAACTCCAAAACCTGCAAGCGCGACAGGCCTAGAAAGCCCTTGGTCTACCAGCCAGCTACTGGCCTCACATCCACATGTGTTAATCACAGATGTAGAAGATAATCAAGCCTATGTAGGGGTAACATGTAGTCAGAATGTCGGGTCCCCAACCGTTTATAGCTGCAGTCAATATTTATTTAGCTACCCAAATGCCTCACGATGCTGGATGGACACCGGTCCCATACTGGCCGAAATTCCATAAGAAAATGTCTTCCCCATTGGGACTCGAATCAGCGCAAGTCCCGTAGCTCTGCGCCAAGGCATCTTACCTTAACCACTCGGCTACGGCGCGGGACACCTCTTGCACAAGATTGGATATAAAATACAAAAAAGGGTAATTAGGAGTAAATTTAAAATTATAAATGCATGGAATATATAAAAGTTTGTAGAAATAATTGGAGAGAAAGAGTGGATAGAATGGGTCCAGGTAACTCACTGAGGATTGCTTTTAAATATAATAATAATAATAATAATAATAATAATAATAATAATAATAATAATAATAATATAATAATATAATAATGTTTTATTTATTCTGGCAGAGTTAAGGCCATAAGGTCTTCTCTTCCACTCAACCAGCACAAATACAAATGAATATTTGACAAATATAGATATACACTATACTGTATTCACATAGACTTTCACGGCCGGAGTTGCTATGATTATCTTGAAGAAGATTTTCGGGCTGTAGGTCTCACGACCACGGCCTACAGCCCGA
>JASPKZ010000348.1:32500-99676 GCA_030220185.1 Diploptera punctata | reverse complement strand
CTATCCATTTTTTTGTCGTTTTTTATATATATCTTGTACGTATTATACATTAAATTCGTTAAATATAGAGTAAATCAAAATACATTATAAATATTAATTGCATTGTATTTATAACATGTAATTGTTTATGTTTATTGTAGTTTAGATGTAAGACTATTTTTTTGAATTTTTTTAAAACCTGGTTGAGTGGCAAACAAAGCCTTAAGGCCTTAACTCTGCCAGGTAAATAAAGCTGCTATTATTATTATTATTATTATTATTATTATTATTATTATTATATTATTATTATTATTATTATCTTCTTCTTCTTCACTTCCTGGTTTAGGCAAGAGTTGCCTGTTCCGTCTTCACTAATAGATCTAAGACCATCTCTTCCGAGGACGTCCGACATCTCTTCTTCCTCTTGGAAAATAATGGAAGATTTTATTTGGTAATCTTCTTTCTTCCATTCTTTCTACATGTTCTTTCCACTGTATCTTGTTGTTAAATATCTTTTCTTTTATGAAGTAGATCTGCAGTTCTTCACGGATATCCTCGTTTCTTATCTGGTCCATTCTAGTGCAGCCTTTTACTCTTCTTAAAAATTTCATCTCGGCTGCTTGGATTTTACTTTCTTGTTTGGTAGTGGTAATCCAAGATTCACTCCCATACAAAAGGACAGGGACAGCCATTGTTTTATAACATTTTAATTTTGTTTGTTTATGGGCTTTATTATTCAATGTTCTATTTATTGTACCACAAATAGCTTGAAACTGATGTGTTTTGTGTTCAATATCTTTATCATACCCATAGCTGATGTCACATCCTAAATATTTAAAGTGGGATACTTGTTCAATAATTTCGTCTCTAATTACTATTTTTGCACGCAGAGTATTTCTTCCACAAAATGCCATTACTTTTGTTTTACTTATTGAATTTTAAAATTATAATCGCTACATATTGCATTTAGTTTGTAATTATTATTATTATTATTATTATTATTATTATTATATTATTATTATTATTATTATTATATTATTATTATTATTATTAAACTACTCATGATGTTGGGTTTGGACAGTCCGAAACTCCATAAGAAAACTTCTTCCCCAACAAAGATCGACCCAAATCAACTCCCGTAGCACCGTAAACCGTTCAGTTGCATCAAGATAATGAATACAGTGGGCATTTACCATAAAATGAAACACAGATTAATCTTATAATATTCATATATTGAAGAAGTTAACCTAACATTAAAGTTAAACAATCTACATTAACTACATGATTAAATATAACTACACACTGTGTTAGCAAAGACTTACAAATTACTATTTACAATTTTAACGTTAAGTTTAAGTGCAGACAATACTAACAGTCACCTACAGAAGATCTATTTACACTTTGCTTAAAATTATTCACGGACTTAATTATAGCGATAACTGTGATACTGAAATGAACTCATCTCAATGTAACTGCTACACGGAGATATGTATAATGTTGACACATAAAAACATTAGGAAAATAAGTCAGATGTGTTGCTGATGTGGAAGCATCTACATTATTGAAAAGGCATTTTTGACAAAATTATAACTCTCGTTCACGGAAATCCAGAGTTATTTAGGCACAACGGTCGTGTGTGGGATAAAATACTGTGATAAAGCTGTGACCTCTCTTCCGATGGAGAATCCCAGTATTATTCAACGTTTTCTCTCTGGAGTCGGGAAAATGAAGTGGGATCTTTTCACCTCTTCTCCCAATGGAGGATCCCGATATTTCTTGGAGAATTTCCCTCGGGAGTCGGGGAAATTTGTGGGACGTTTTCTCCTCTTCTCCCACTGGAGGATCCCGATATTTGTTCGAGTGTTTCCCTCGGGAGTCGGGGAAATTTGTGGGACGTTTTCTCCTCTTCTCCCACTGGAGGATCCCGATATTTGTTCGAGTGTTTCCCTCGGGAGTCGGGGAAATTTGTGGGACGTTTTCTCCTCTTCTCCCACTGGAGGATCCCGATATTTGTTCGAGTGTTTCCTCGGGAGTCGGGGAAATTTGTGGGACGTTTTCTCCTCTTCTCCCACTGGAGGATTCCGATATTTGTTCGAGTGTTTCCCTCGGGAGTCGGGGAAATGTTGTGGGACGTTTTCTCCTCTTCTCCCACTGGAGGATCCCGATATTTGTTCGAGTATTTCCCTCGGGAGTCGGGGAATTTGTGGGACGTTTTCTCCTCTCTCTCCCACTGGAGGATCCCGATATTTGTTGGAGCATTTCCCTCGGGAGTCGGGGAAATTTGTGGGACTTTTCTCCTCTTCTCCCACTGGAGGATCCCGATATTTGTTCGAGTATTTCCCTCGGGAGTCGGGGAAATTTGTGGGACGTTTCTCCTCTTCTCCCACTGGAGGATCCCGATATTTGTTCGAGTGTTTCTCTCGGGAGTCGGGGAAATGTTGTGGGACGTTTTCTCCTCTTCTCCCACTGGAGGATCCCGATATTTGTTCGAGTATTTCCCTCGGGAGTCGGGGCAGAGTTGTGGGACGTTTTTTCCTCTTCTCCCACTGGAGTATCCCGATATTTGTTCGAGTGTTCCCTCGGGAGTCGGGGAAATGTTGTGGGACGTTTCTCCTCTTCTCCCACTGGAGGATCCCGATATTTGTTCGAGTGTTTCCCTCGGGAGTCGGGGAAATGTTGTGGGACGTTTTCTTCCTCTTCTCCCACTGGAGGATCCCGATATTTGTTCGAGTATTTCCCTCGGGAGTCGGGGCAGAGTTGTGGGACGTTTTTTTCCTCTTCTCCCACTGGAGTATCCCGATATATCTTGGAGCATTTCCCTCGGGAGTCGGGGAAATTTGTGGGACGTTTTCTCCTCTTCTCCCACTGGAGGATCCCGATATTTCTTCGAGTATTGCCCTCGGGAGTCGGGGAAATGTTGTGGGATGTTTTCTCCTCTTCCCCACTGTAGTTCTAGCTCCTCCCTATGGAGTCGGAGATAATTTTTATGACTTATTTGCCTATTATTTGACTTATAATATTGCCCAAATTATTACTATTTTTTTGATTAATTACAATTGCTTTTCAATGATTCTCTATACTTTACGTTTTTATATGTGTTGCTTTAATTATAATTTAGAGCTGCATTTTTGGTCAAATATTTGTTGTTTTTTGATTTAATATTTCTGTCTTAATTATTTTTTTTGCTGTACGAATACAAATTTTTCCTGATAATTTTTTAGTTTATATGTAGCTTACAGGAATTTGTTTTCATTGTCCACAGGTTGAAATTCATTTGTTTGTTACAGTAATTCACACACTTCATTCATGAAGTAAATAGACATTACTTACTGTATGTTCAGTTATTGTAATACATTATTTATAACTTAAAAGAGTTGACTTTGTCCAATTAATTCCTCTTGATTTTTTATCATTCCTTTTGTTCTCTTGTAGATAATATCACGTTTTTACGTACCTTACTGCAATTTGGTTTTATTTCATTGTCCACAGTTGCATAGATTGATTTATTGTGTCATTTTACAATGTCGATTCACGGAGTTAATAATATGTATTAGTCTGTTTTCTTAAGCTCAATTATTGTAAAATAATTTTAACTCAATACTGCAGAATACGTCCATTTAATTCCTTGTGATTTCATTTTGTAACACAGAATTTAGAGAGTATTTGCAACCGATATAATTTATTTTATATTTAAGACACAGTTTCATAGCAACTGAATTACAATAAGATTCATATAAAATTAACAATTTGGATCAGAATACAATTGATTTCCTGTCGCGTGGTTTCTAATATGTAACATAGGAACAAAAATTATATCAATAATAGGAATGAGATGCACAAAGAAATTAAACATAGGCTCAATTCTGGAAATGCGTGCTATTATGCATTGCAGAGACTCTTGATGTCCCAACTCCTTTCAAAAAACGTGAAACTGAAAATATATAAAATTATTATTCTATCAGTTATATTATATGGGTGCAAAACATGGACTCTTACTTTAAGGGAGGAAAGGAGATTACAAGTATTTGAGAATAAAGTACTTAGGGAAATGTTTGGACCAAAGAGAGATGAACAAACAGGTGAATGGAGAAGACTACATAACAATGAACTACATGGTCTTTATAGGAAGCCAGATATAATAAGAACAGTTAAGTCTCGTAGACTGCGATGGGCAGGACATGTTGCACGTATGGGGAATGAAAGACTTGCATGGAAGCTTCTTGTAGGAAAGCCAGAGGGAAAACGCCCAGTTGGTAGACCAAGAATGAGGTGGGAGAATAACATTAACTATGATTTGAGGGAAGTAGATTATACAGGGAATGATTGGAAAGCATTAGCTCAGGATAGGGATGTATGGAGAGCTTATGTCCGCGCGGTCATGAACCTTCGTGTTCGATAGTGCCAGTGAGTAAGTAAGTAATATATATGCATGGTATTCAAGAATAACGTACAGCGCTGTGGTCTCGAGGTAATGTGCTGCCTTGTCACGCAGCGGGCACGGGTCGATTCCCAGTCGGGACAAGCTTCCTGGGAGAGTTTTTGTTTTCTCACCTATAAGACAAATTTCAGGGGAAACTTTTAGGCCCAAATGTTCCCCAAACATCATCATGTTCATTATCCACGGCGTGAAAAGCAACGGGAAGCTACAACACCTATAATTCATTAGTAAACGGCAAAGCATAGCATGAAATGCATGATTACAATGAAGGACATGCCTTAGGCAGAACACTGTAAATAAAAACAGGAATAACGATCAAGGTCAATTTATAAAAGTTTTGAGAAAAACGCATTTTAAAGTTTCATCTTCTTCCTTCCAAGTATTAAGCCAAGACCTGTTACGATCCTATAGAAAATTTTCCCTCCAGCGTTTCATAGGACGGCCCAGAGATCTTCGTTCTCTTGGTATATAATTATAAACAGCTTTGGGGATCAGATTTGAACTCATTCTTTCAAGATGGTGTTTCCAATTTAGTTGGTACTGTTTAATATGATCCAAAATTGGCGTAGTCTTCAATTCTTTTAAGATATCAGTGTTCCTTTTCCGATCCCATCTGGTGTAACCCGCTGTTCTACGCATGAATCTCATTTCACAAGCTGTTATTCTGCTTTCATGTTGTCTTTTTAGTGTCCATGCTTCACCCTTTTTCATGCTTTGGTCGTCATAAGTTCTATCCTTCCGGGAAATTCTCGTATAAGACTTGAAAGCATAATAATAGTCCCTTCGATTGGTTCCTGGCCAAAGGAAGGCAAGACCAGTGATGGGGCTGCCATCTTATAGACTCTGGTCAGGCTTTTCTGGAGAAGAAAAGAAAATAAAGGAAAGAAGAAATGGAAGAAAGGAAAGACTCCCTAGCCATCGGATGCCCTAATAGTGTCGGGGTACTTAAGTACTTAAAGTTTAAGTATTCAATACCTTATTGCAGGTGTTTTTTATGGATATTGATTCAGTGCACAATGCAAAAACCAATTTTTTTCTTAAAAATTAAACAGCATTTTTAGTTTTTGAAGTTGAACATCTACAATGGAAAATCAATACAGTCAAACAATGCCTAAATTTCCGCACTAAGAACGATCAAGGTCCAATTGAGTAGCAAACTGAATATAAGATACTGTGTGAATTTAACACATTAAATTGTAAATCGTTAACTGTTTCTAATTGTCAGAGTCTATACTATAACTTTTTTACACGCTTTATATTAGCTTCACCTGTATCTATCTATCTATGTAACGGAATCTTTCAACGCGATTTTCACCCACTTAAAATCATGAGATCGACTTGAAACTTTGTATACTTGTAGAGGACCCGTGACAATACAATAATTTCATATTTATTTTCTAAAATCCTTGCCATAATCATCAGAAAATCAAAAAAAAGTGTTTTTGTATCAATGTAACGGAATACCAATAGTTTTAAAAAACTAAAAGAACACGCTTTATTAGAAAACTAAAAAATGAAAAATAATTTTAATTTCCAATACGCTTGGGATAAAATAAAGTGGTCAACAAAAAAATCATCTCCAACACATATAGAATAAAATTAGAGTTATCAACAAAAAGAAAATAATTTTACCAACAAAAGCGTGGGGTGCTCTATATCAATTAATATATTTGTTAATAAACAGATATTGGTAAAAGTAAGCTCTCTAAGAAGAAAATGTAAAAATCATAAAAATCACCCCACGCTTTTGATGGTAAAATTATTTTCTTTTTGTTGATAACTCTAATTTTATTCTATATGTGTTGGAGATGATTTTTTTGTTGACCACTTTATTTTATCCCAAGCGTATTGGAAATTAAAATTATTTTTCATTTTTTAGTTTTCTAATAAAGCGTGTTCTTTTAGTTTTTTAAAACTATTGTTTATTAATGTTCTGAACAGGTCAAAGCATTATTTTTCTCCAACAAATACATTGAAATAGCAAATAATGAAAAGATTCCTTGATTTTACTGGGTTGTTTACTAAAAAAGTAAATGAATAACCCGTAATGTTGAATATGATATATAGTTTGATGTGTTTCATTATTTCTCCACTTGGGTGCACTCTTACAATATTGCGATCTTATTTGGCAATAAATAATATGATCAAGCAGCAGTGAATGAACATAACCTCACATTTCTGATTTGTTTCCAAACATCGCCGTTTATATTAAATATATAAATATTATAAAATAACTATAGTTAAACAATGATTTGTGAGTAAACAGCTTAATTTTATTCGTTAAATAGTCCTAACAAATGCCACTCTTGATTTCCAAATTCTCTAGATAAATTCACTCCTCACTTCGTGAGTCGTGAATTTATCGATAATTTGGAAATCACTCGTGGCATTACTTATGAAAAATTACTGGTTTATCATATTTTTATTAGAATATTGTTAGTAAGTTTAGACATCAAAGCCTTCTGGTTCACAACATTAAAATCGGATCACCATAGTTCCATCAAATACTCGAGTTCGCATGAATGTCACTATATTTCGAAACCAGAGATATACTGTAGATTATCTTCTGGACAAGAGACATCTCTGAACTTCAGAGAATTGACACAGCAATAACCCCCGAAGGAAAGTCGCGGTATAACTATTCCAGTTAAAGCAAATGCAAATTACAATAATTAAAATAATATTTTTTTTTGCGCGATAGTGCATTTGGTGCAATGGCGACCATGATTGAAAGTTCAACTTCGTACATTTCCGGGTTGCCAATCTAAAGAACTATACTATCCATCCATCCATCCATAGTAATTCTGCCCGAAGGCAAGTCTTTCACTGCAATCATAGCATTTTCATGCTATGCTTTGCAGCTTTACTAGGGAATTATAGGTGTTGTAGCTTCCCGTTGCTTTCCACACCAGTGAAGGATGATGATAATAATGATAAGGATGATGATGATGGCCATATGATTTCGGGGACCGTTTGGGCCTTAAAGTTTTCCTGACATTTGTATTACCCAGTGAGGAAAAACCCCGATAAAAACCTCACCGCCCCGACCGGGATCGAAACCGGCCCCGCTGCGTGACAAGGCACCACGCTACCTCGAGACTACGGCGGTGGATATAACTATACTATAATATTACATATTACAAACCTCATGCCGGAAGTAAAACCACTGCCCTTTATATATACTACGTACAATGTAGGCTATATCCAAAAATATATCCAAAAGGTATTGTTAATGTACATTATATGAAACAAATCACTGCATTTTAAATTAACTGAACTTTATTTGAAACAATATAAAACAACAAATACGTACTTGCCGCCATATTATGACTGATTGGTGTCACGGCCTCGTGTAGTCTCAACTAATAAACATTGCCCACGCTGTTAACGTTAGTCAGTTGTCTATAATGAACGCAAATATTTCCAACAAAGATGTTATTATTTCACAATCATTTATTATTTTGAAAACACCATCGCGCAAAAAATAATATACAACGCATATTTGTGAAGTGTATTACAGAATCTCGGAAATTAAAAACCTCGCTATTACGAATGTTATTGTTTATGTCACACTCTAGTTGAAGGAGACTTTAAACACGTTGATGGTGCCAAGCAGCTTTATATCTAGAGAGCCATGAAATTGTGAGAAATTTTACTTCTTTTTTGTAACTCCTTCGGGAAAAGCGTGAAGTGCAAGATACGAACTTAGTTCATCTGAAACTAGTATGTTTGTTCTAGAAGAGAAGTGTAATGTAATTTGTGTGTTGATGGTTCTAGAAATCGTGTTGCAACAAAAAACTTAACCAAGTACTCTTGCTTGAGAAACTGGCAAATGTAACATAAATTAGTTACTTGATTGCACTTTGTGCTTCAAACTGAGATGATAAATTCACGCCACCCTCTCTACAATTACATACGAATTTAGAAGTCGAATTTTAACATCCCTTTAAGTTTAGTTTCTACACAGAGGGTGTAAGATAAGCAATGTTATTTATACGTATTTCGCTATATGAAGCTTCTCTCATCTCATCTATTATTTCTAGTTCTTCCGTATTCAAGCCATCAACATTCCATGTGCCAATAGCAAATGTCCGTTTTCGTAGCTTAAGTCTGTTATATTTAAATCCATCCGGCTGACATATTTTACTGAAGTACGTAGCTATATACTTTTTTTCGATGGCCAGGTTGCCAGCCTGTCGCCTAACCCCCAGACACGGAGGACCTAGTTTTTTTTATAGGGTTTGCTCCCTTAGCCGACAGGTCTCAGTTTTAAGGCGCTGAGAACTCGCCTTTCGTCCCATCCTGTTAGCTACAGTCTATTACGACTGCAGTCAGGGAGCACGACGAGAACATAGGATTAGGACTTGCTGGCAGAGCTGCTAAAAAGTCGCAGTGGCATTACTCTAGATTTATTAAGATATACATAGTCGGCATCTGTACCCTTCTCGAGGCCGTACCAACCATTTGCTTGTAAGAAAAATATATTTTTTTCCCTAAAGCTCATTTAAATTGGTTTTCATTCAACTTTTCGGGAATCCCAGAAATATTTTTAAATTGACACTGAAATTCAGCATCAATTTTATTTTGCCTTATATTGGATAAATTAAATTTCTCATACCAGTTTGAAAATAATTAATATAACCCGGCTGACATTAAGTGCCGATTGTCTAGAAAAAGTGGGAGCCTTAACCTCCGACTACCCCAAGGGCCTCCTAAGGCCTGTAGTAGGATCACTTTAATACATAAACATTCTTTCATGTGTGTGATCAACCTTTATAAGAAGGAAACCTGTAGAGACGGAAAAAAATCTCCAGAACGGTACAATTTTATATGTAAAATCATCCTGTATAAGCCGGAAGCCTTCATAACGCGGAAACGGAATGGTTTTTAAAGTACCAATAATTAATTTTTACCTCAGTAAGACGAAATTTTATTCTCAAGCACTTTCTAATTACAGTATTAATGACCATACGTGAAAATTCTGCATTATATAGTTTTAGCTTCTTGTGTTGCCATTGTATTGCGAGGATATCCTTGCTTATGTGTGACAGCGGGGAATCTCTCGCTTTTCCTTGCCTGCTTATGTTACCTGCGATGGAGTTGGGAAATTCTTCAGTCTTTCTGTAGTTGAGTTCCTTCTCGCTTTTGTGTTATAAGGTTGTTTTGTATTGCTGTGCAAACTGAGCTGTGTTACATACACTATTTTGTCTGTATTTCAGTTAATGCGTTATATCTTTAAAAGAGTGCATGTAAAACCCTTACACTACGTGAGAAAATTCAAGCTTGCAATTTGGGAACCCTTTATAACAAGGAAAACTGCCAAGATGGAAATATATTTAAGGAACCGTCATGTTCCTTCATAGACAGGTTTTACTGTATCATCATCATCATCATCATCATCATAGTCCATTAACGAAATTAGGCTACTTGTTGACCTGTTTCGGCCTCAATAGAAACACCATACAAAAGTCTTTTGAGTGGACGTTCTGGTCTTCTCCTTCCTGAAGGTTTATAGCTTAACATTTGTTTGGGTATTTTGTGAGCTTCCCATTGATAAATTCATCTTGACTTATTTTCATAAATGTTGTTTTCTAAAGGTACCACGTGTAATTCTTCTAAGATGTCTTCATTTTTTTATGATTTAGTAATGTGTATTCTGCAGTCCTCCGAAGGTATCTCATTTCAAAATATTGTATATCCATGTTGTTTTATTGTGTAATGTAGAAAATCTTCATTCCATGTACACAAATTTGAGTTGTATGTTGTTTTATATCGGTCGCGGTGGACTAGTGGTTATGCTCCTTGCCTCTGGTTCTGAGGGTCGCGGGTTCAAACCCGGCCGGGGTCGATGTATTTTTTAGGACGGAAAAATCCAAGGAGCAAGTCCTCCGGGAGGGACTTTAAGCCGTGGGTCCAGAGTCTGAAGATTTTCCGGCTCATGAAACATCCTTAAGCCTGAATGAAAGGCCTCTAAGCAAAATTTCTCCTAATTTTCCCGTCCTAGTATTACCTTGGTTTCCTAGTTGTCAGTATGAGGAGGAACGCTGACCACGGACTACTCAAAGGACATCTATACGAAAACAAGTGTAACTAAATTAGTATGGTTCAAATTCTTCCTGTAGGGGGAGAGCGCCTAAATCTCTGTTAAGGGAAACATGGGCTTGCAGTCCTGAGGTTAGGGCGCCTGGAAGACGGGGTTACGTTGCCCCGATGATATGATGGGCGATGATGATGATGATAATGGTGCGCCAGGAGAGTTCCTAAACCTAAGCTTAACCTAAGATGAATATAAATGATGATGACTGCGATGGCCATACGATTTCGGGGACCGTTTCGGCCTTAAAGTTTTCCTGACATTTGTCTTACAGGTGAGGAAAAACCCCGATAAAAACCTCACCCAGAAAAACTGTCCCGACCGGGGATCGAACCCGGGCCCGCTGCGTGACAAGGCAGCACGCTACCCCGAGACCACAGCGGTGGACAAGAATCAAATTATTGTTTCTTGAAAATATATCTGTACTTGTTTGTATTTAATATCACATTTTTATAAATGCAAATTACATATTATCCATTGTAATATTTTAATATATCTATGATACAACTAAATAGAGAACGATAAACATTTCCAATACTTTCTATCATATTTTCGAAAGTAAATTCTAATTAATGTATATACATTTAAAACCTATTTAAATGAGATGTTTAAAAATTAGACATGTCATTTTTATCAAAACTAATTAAGCAAACAATGAAAACACAACTTTTTCTGCCTCGGAATTCGAGAGCACATAAAACCAGATTAATTTCTCAACTGTTACTTGAAACATGTTTAAGGCGACCTTATAATGCATTTAGAAATTTATTTTATAACTAGCATACGCAGCAGATGTTGTCCTACCCGAACGTTCAATTCTCGTGTCATGGCCGGACGATAAAAATATGTTACTTTTTTACCATAAAATTCACTAATTAAGACGTAATTATATATTATTAAACAAGTTCGCAAGAAAACTCCTCACAGCCATTTGTTGTGGCTCAAGAAGCGAACAAGATGACGTGACATTGTTGTCACGTGGAATATGTCGATAATGCACATGACTACACATATCACATAACGAATTCCTATAACCCCATCGCAACGCCACCTACCGAGTTCAATTGTGAATATAAACCATCCGGGGATTCACTCAAAGACACACAAAACATTTCATCGAAATCGGTCCAGTCGTTTAGGCAGTTTTAAATTTCGGGTTTCAAGTAAACTTCCATTTCTAATTATCGGATTTCGCGCTCATTTTTGATATACCTACCTCGATTTATTCTGAGTTTCGTTGAGAAAAATCGAAAATTGTGACCGCTAGAGCGATTTTTAAATTTTCACTTCAGGCGAACTCCTATACCTAATGGTTTTAGAGAGTCTAATTGTGGATCTAAACCTCGAAGAACCCAATCAGACACACAAAAATGTTCATAAGTAATGCCACGAGCGATTTCCAATTTATCTAGAGAATTTGGAAATCAAGAGTGGCATTTGTTAGGACTATTTAACGAATAAAATTAAGCTGTTTACTCACAAATCATTATTTAACTATAGTTATTTTAAAATATATTAATATATTTAATGTAAATGGCGATGTTTGAAAACAAATGAGAAACGATTGGTACGCTTCATTTCCTTTCTTTGTTCATGGCTGCAACCAGATCATAATATTATTTATTGCCAAAGGATCGCAATATTCTAAGAATGAACCCTAGTGGAGAAATTTATAACCGACGTTATAGGTATTAATTAATTTTACGTCTTATGATGTAAATGTCAATTATATTTTTCTGCAACGTCATTTCCTGGAAAATAATTCGTTTAAGAAAGTGAAAACAGTGTTTTCTTTTTTTTTGTGGTATAATCAATTGTTACAAATGTTTTTATATTATCTATCGCATGCGCTTTCTGCTGACATTCATGCACTATATATACAATCTGGTAGCCGCATTTCTTGGAGGGTCAGTCACTGCAAAATAATGCTATGACCTATTCAGAATGTTAAAAAGGAGGTGCTTTCTTTATTATGATAAACTTTAGTTGGTAAATTTTAGGCGAAACACATGACTGTGATTGGTTGTAAATCAAAAATCATTGAAATGTGATTGGTCATTGACTACCATTTGGGGCAAGAGTTGAATAGTCATCAAAATCGGTCCAATCGTTTAGTTCAGCGACATACGTACAGAAGAAGTATCTATATATTAATACGCGAAGAAGAAAAAAATGGACACATTGCGTGCACGGAGGTGTATGATATTTGGCATAATTAAAGTTCATATAGAAGGAGTGCAGAAAATTAAAATTGATGTAAGATATGTGTTACAAATAAATTTAATTAAACAAAATAAAATAAATTGACTCTAAGGAATTTATGTGTATTATTCATTTGTGTACTCATTCGTTTACGTTCATGCTGAAAGTGCATTGTTTACTTACTCTCGCATATTTATTATCAATTGAAGTGATCCCACTATAGACCTCCTTTACATTTTTACATTCTTGATCAGTAGGTGTTTTAATCCTATTTTTAACTATAGCCGCAGCATTTAGGTAGTAGGAGGTAAAGGCTGCCACATTTTCTGGACAGTCGGCATTTGATGTCACCCGGGTTGTCAGCCCTGCGTGACGGCCGCCTTTACTCTCAGAACAGGCACCTGATAGTCTTTCTGTTAGAGGCTGAGCGACCCAAGGTCCATAAGGTTTATGCCAGTTTAAAAACATTCATCCTACCGGGACTCGAACCCTCGACCTTCGGCTTTTAGCGCAGTGCCTTAACTACTATGCTACGGCGTGCTAGTGGTTTAAAAAAAGTAGGTACATTTTATTATTTAAATTTAAATTAAACCCTGTCTAATCTTGGTTTCAGTAATTTCATTAATTTTTTTTTGTATTTAGATATTCTTACCTACTTCCATTATGCCTCTACATAGAACATTGACGGGTCGACTGAGATACAAAGAAGAAGGGATATACTCGTATATTCCCGTATACATAATAATAGGCCGAATGCAAATTTAAATAGTATAATTAGTATACGAATGTCGCGGTATTGCTCTTTTTTTAAAAAAAATATGGCTTAGACAAGCTATACCGCATATTTCCTATCGTCCGTATTTTTAAAATTAATCGAAAATTAATGTATAATGACGTATTTGTGACAAACTTAAAAATTGAATGAATTGTCGAATGTCGACCACTAGGCGACCATTAGTATATATAAAATATGAAAATAATACTTACTGGTAAGTTGTTCAACATCCAACGATTACTAGAAGGCAACTGATACAAACAGTTTACAAAACAGTTAAAGAATTACATGAAAGTTTCAAACAATTGTAACATTTTTAATTAACTTGCATGCAAGGAATTATCAATTTTAAATTGTGTAGAGATGGAGAGAAGATTATTTAGAAGACAGGAACTTTACTGCAAACGGGATGAGGAAAAACTCTCTGTAGAATTAAAATAGTGGTTTCTATGCTCACCTCTCTTCTGAAGGTCGCGGGAAAGTTAAAACAAGACCGGGATCAATATTTTTAAGGGCCTTAAAGTCTTGAGTAAAGTAGTAAACCATGTGTCATAGATTTATGACTAGGGCTACGATTTTTATGTAATAAAAGATAAAATTGCAAATGCAGATAGTATATATTATTCAACTGTTTGTGTGTGAAACAAAGACAGAAGTCTAACTTCTCATTATACTATTCAACTGTTTCTGTATGAAACCAAAACAAAGGCAGTCATAACTCTAACTTCTCATTATACTACGTTATCTTAACTTTTGGTATATAAAAATCCTAGCCCCACTTATGACACATAAAAAAAGAAGAAGAAACCTTCATCAACGAAATAAGAGGGTCTCTGTGCAAAGTTTCTAGGCCGTTTGACGCCTATACTTGAATTTCGACGAAAAATTAAAATAAATCGTTAAATAAAATAGTAACCAATGGAATACGAAATCAAATACTGTCCTTTTTAATATTCAAAGAACTAAGTTCTACTAAAATGTGTTATTCGACTATCATACCATAACTAATAAATTTCATCGTAAAACACCGTTGAGGTTTTGGTCACAATATAAAAAAAATCATAATATTATGTTCCTTGTATGCAGTTTCCTCAACTATTAAAATAATTAAAACATTGTAAACCTTCCCTTTAAGGAAGCAAGCAACACTTTAATACTAAACGAGAACACATCCCAATCATGCAACCTCTTATACGAGATAGGTAAACACCAATCCATTGCTACCGACGACGCCTTAAGAACATTTTAGTCCAAAACGTCGCACATAACAATAGTTAGTAGCACAGATTTCTTCAACTAATGATGGAAGTCGACTTCCGAGAGGACTACAGTTATTAATTTTTAAAATCAAGAAAATTTTAAACACGGTTGAGAACGACGGCACCTGCTGAAGGTATATATATATATATATATTTTAACATTTTACTTATGATTATTATACAGTAGAAGGTTATTCGCTACCGATAAGCTATTGACAGTAGCGAAACAACTTTCTACTGAGGATTGAGCTGGTCCCGAAAGGCCTACAATATTTTAATTATTTTTACAAATCAGTCAGTAGCTCGTCAGTAGCGAAATAACTTTCTGTTGAGGATGGGACTAGTCTCGAAAGGCCTACCATATTTTAATTATTTTCACAAATCAGTCAGTAGTCAGTCAATAGCGAAATAACTTTCTGCTGAGGATGGGACTAGTCCCGAAAGGCCTACAATATTTTAATTATTTTTACAAATCAGTCAATAGCTCGTCAATAGCGAAATAACTTTCTGCTGAAGATGGGACTAGTGTCGAAAGACCTACAATATTTTAATCATGTAATTACATATATATATATATATATATATAATTAATAGTTGAGAGGACTTGATATAAGGTTCATACTTTTATAATTTTATATTCTATTTTTTTAATCCACCGCTGTGGTCTCGGGTAGCGCCTATCCTTGGCACGCAACAGGTCTAGGTTCGATCCCCGGTCGGGACAGGTTTCCTGGGTGATGATTTTTTCGGGGTTTTTCCTCACTTGTAAGACAAATGTTAGGAACAATTAGGGCCCAAACTGTTCTCGAACCTCATCTGGACATCACAATCATCATTATCTATTCATCCTGTTTTGTAGTGGTAGTAGGACTTTATTAGACTAAAAGTAAGATAAATACAATATTATTTACAAATATGGGTCACACTGACAGTAAGACGTATGTGCTGTTGACAGTCCGTATCAATAAAATAATGTCTAGCAATAATATAAAGTAAGAAAAACACAATAGGAAACAATACAATCACCTTATACATTAATTAGCATACGTAACATTATTAAATATTAATGATGTTACACTATGTGTTCATATATTTATTCATGAATGAGAGTTGTTGTTATTTTCCGCGTTTCGTCCAGAAATGTACCCAGTTTATCCAATTTTCTGGGTTTACCCTTATCTCGTAGCATGCCAATCTTTGACAATTTGAATTTAGTAATCTTTCCGGTAATAACTGACGCCTGCAATATTCTAAATCGTTATAGTTTCCTAATATATGTATCTCGTCTTAGAAGCTCCCGCACATTGGATATATTCGCATATCGTGATCGTCGGTAATCCATGTTTTGTATGAATGTATGTGTGAATGGAGTGCTTTGTCTTAATATTGTGTGGTCTGGGATGAGGCCCTGACATGAGCTGATCACTCATTCGGGGAGACCCTCCATGTCCTTGTGTGGTCAAAAAAGTATGTGTGATCCATAGTTAAAACCATTCTCCTGACAGCTTGTGTCACTATAAGGCCCGGGTGGCGTGTGGCACGTAAAAGTACCTATAGCGTAAGAGGTCAAACTGTGTTGATGTAATGGAATATTCTGTTTTTTATACGGGCCATGACTGTCTGGATGCCCGTCTTAGAGAATGGGGATTGTCCCTAGAACTATGGCATGCTCCTTGTGTGGAGAAAACATTCTCCTAAGCAAGGAACACTTGCTGTATAGTAAAACTCCTTATTCGCTAGGGGTACCGGTATGTTCCGCAAATATGCCGCGAATACAGAAACCGCGAATATGGAATGGTAATCTGTATAGGTATATAGGGGATAAGTTTCAAGATCCCGAAATTAAGTATAAATTATCAAAATAAAATCAATTAATGAGAGATTTTGAACAGTTTCTATTAATTATTACTGTCAGGTTTAAGCAAGGGCTTAAAGAACTTGGTAATTTTTTCTTGTTTTGCCGCTTTTATAAAGGCCTTTCAATTAAGATTGATATTTAGCTCTGAATTCCTTTTTTTGTCTTCGGGTTACTTGATGAATCATACAGTTGATCCATTGACACTGAACAGCGTGATATAGATGCAAACGACTAGCCAACATGTAAACGGTCAAACATTTATACTTTTACTTTAAGCGGCAACACTGCTTTTTTCCATTTCGGAACTAATTTTCTTTCCTTTTGCTCGACATTATAAATTCGCAACAACGCAGAAGAGACACGTGTTATTCAATCAAAAATATTGCAAAAATTGACAACTTGAAACAATAAAACATCCCCGTGGCGAGGGCGGCATTTATAACGGACATAGCGGCACGTGAAGTACGGCGGCGGTGGCTTTTAACAAAGAACATTAGGCTTAGTGACAGTAAGGTTTGTTTTACTTTGGTATTAATTTGTCCATTTGGTCTGATCCGCTCCTTGTAAAAGCTGCATTGTCACTAGCGCCTGCAGTGAAAAAAGTTGCCGATGCGTTAATAAAGGATACTAGACCTTCTTATATACCAACTGGATCCGCGAATAAATAAATTTTTAGCTGCGAATACAGGAACTGGTAGCAATTTTTTAACCCGCGAATAAGGGAACCGAGAATAAGGAGCTTTTACTGTACTGCAGGGAAGTAGACTTCGAGTTAAAAGGACCGGAAAGACATCACAGAGCTTTATTGGGAAGCAGGAGGACTAATGGTGTACACCAAACTACAGCCACTTGAAAAAAGAAAAAAAACGATAAGAACAACAAACTTTTTTATTTTATTTTATTTTATGATATCTTTACATTTTAGCCTAGTTTTATTTTTCACAAAACCGTTCTTAGAAATAATTTGACGAGCAATCAGAGTAGAGGGCATTTGGTCGGAGATATTTGGCTGAGGCACGGAGATAAAACAATAATCTATCGAGGAGTTGTAAAAGACTTGGCAAGAGAAATGTGCCTTGGCACGAGGTCTTGCAATTTCCATGCAAAGCGGTAGAATGCTACACAAATTAAACTTTCCGTTCTGTATGATAAATAACCCTTATTTTGTCATTATCAAGCAGTTCTAACATAAATACACGATACACGATTTTACTTCATTCATCATTAATTAAATATAATGACGATAAATGAGATTATGAAATTGATTTTAATTAGATAAGGGCCCACAAGTTTTAACAACATGAAATTGGATTTAAATTTGATGATATAATTCACTGAATTATATTATACTTTTTATGTCCACTGCTGTGGTCTCGAGGTAGTGTGCTGTCTTGTCACGCAGCGGTCCCAGGTTCGATCTCCGGTCAGGAAAAGTTTCCTGGGTGAGGTTTTTTTGGGGGGGGGGTTTCCTCACCTGTAAGATAAATGTCAGGAAACGGTAAGGGGCAAACGGCCCCTGAACACCATCTGGCCATCAATATCATATTCGCATTATTAGATTTAGTTTAGTTTAAGGCCTCTCGTGCCGCATCGTCATCAACTCTAATATCATCGGTGCAGTGTAACCCCGCCTCAGAAGTGGGTTACAAGTACGCCATGCCAGGGTAGAGAATACCAGAAATGTCTAAGTGACAACGTGGGGTATAGGAAAAAAAAATATTCATATTTTATCTTCGCTCCTCCTTCTCTCTCTCTCTCTCTCTCTCTCTCTCTCTCCTCCTCTCTCTCTCTCTCTCTCTCTCCATGTTAAGATTTTTGCTGGTCGTCTTATAGCCAGGGACCATTGAAAAATAAAGGACACGCATGCACGGACCACAGTTAAAACTGAAGGTGTTTAATTATGTAAGACCAAAACCATGGATGGCTTCTGAAACGGACCACAGTGAAAACTCGAGGCCGACCTTGAATCCATTACGAGGAAAACCCAAGAAAACTTTCTTAATCATATATATGTATGCCTATATATTATTCAATATACCAGGTTGTCATTTCGACATTTCTGGTGTTCTCTCCTGACATTTACGTAATTGTAACCCACTTCTGAAGTTGAGGAACCTGGATTGCGAAGTAACCGTTACTCCGATGATATGATGGGTGATAAATGAAAATGAAGCGCCAGGAGAGTTATTAACCTAAATTCCAGACCACGGGCAACCACAGGAATAATTCCCTTTAAGGAAAAAGTCCCATGGTTTACCGGGAATCGAACCCGCGACCTCATGAACGGTAGTCAGAAACGCTGACCACTGGCTGGTCTATTATGACTATTACCTTAACGGAAGTAGCGAACAACCATCTGTGGGTCTCGTCCCTAAAAGGACAACAATGTTTTAATTATAGTAATAGTTGAGGAGTTACATACTTTTCTATTATAGTTCTTCGTATCAAAATATGTGGCCTTCTCTTCCACTCAACCAGGACAAACGTATGGCTGAACAGCAGTTATGGTTACCCTTGATTTATCAGCGTATCGTTGTAAATTATAGCTATTCTTCTGTATTTACTAACATTTTTTTAATATCTTAAACTTTTCCAAACAATTTTTATGGCATTATTTGATAATTTTTAAAGTATTTATTTAAATACGCAAATTACAACATTATGACACTGTTAGACAATATTGTGATGCTGACTGCTAGTATTTTCTTCACAGAGTACATTACTTAGTCTGATTTTTCGAACGCTGGTTTGGGTTATCGCTGGTTGGATCGGCGTTAGGGAGTGATAAGTAAGTGTACACTCATTTTTAATAAACTTTTGGTAATTTTAATATTAATAATATATTTGTTAACATAGATTTGGGGATTTATTGCAAAGATTGGTCATTTCAATTTCAGAGTGATAATCGATATGTGATTCGATGGTGGGTTATCGCTGGCTCTATGAACTCTAGCGCATGCGCACTCTTGTTCTATAGGACTTTGAAAATATATCAGTTACCTAAAATACTGTTTTCCCAAACTTATATTATACAAAATGCAACATTTTTAAAGAAATACGTTTTTAGATTTTTAAGGATGTCTAAATTGACGAAGTATAAATTGAATTGGAAGACTACCAAAGGTCGTCTATACATGGACAATTGAAAGAAGGAGCAGAAAAGGAAGACCAAGAACAACCTGGAAGAATAGCATTCAGAATTCAATAAAGAAATTTGGTGTAACGGATGAAGACACAGAGGATAGAGTACGATTGAGAACTTTAATTAAATTAAATTTGTGAATATTTGTTACAAACTGATAGTCTATAAGTCAGTAGTCATTTATGTATTTTTTTAAACTCATGTTAATTATTAAGATTGGTTGGAGAAAACCCTCAATGATGAGGACAATTCTTAAAATGTGAAAAATATTATTGAATACTTACAGAATTAAAAACTAAGGGCAATAAAATATCTTAAGGAAGGAGAGCATATACAAACAAAGATGCAAGAAAAAAATTCTAATTTTATAAAATGTGTATAAAACAACAGTAGTTATTTATGAAATTACTCGGGAAAATCACACACACACACACACACACACACACACACACACACACACACACGCACACACACCCACCCACCCACCCACCCACCCACACACACACACACACACACACACACACACGCACACGCACATATATATATATTCACGGAATTAAGGATGATTAACATTATTTTACAAGAAAGATAACATGTGTATAGGTCGCACTATTTAACCTAAAATATAAGTGTCAAAATTAGGGTGCGGCTTATACATGAAATGTCTAGAAAACGCCGCCGAATTACAAGCTCGTGACGAGTCCAGCCGTAACTTTCCTTAAATTCATTGCACGGGATTTCCATATTCTTGGCCTTTGAAATAAAAATCCGTCTCCCCTTGTTTTCCGTACGTAATCCAGGAGAACTCTTTCTAACTATGGATATTTCGCCTTCTTTCCGCGGAAAGATTGTCGATTATTGTGATGAATTTTCAAGTGCATTTTTGTTTGAATCTACCGTTGCACTTTTTTTTTTCTCCACATCAAACTTGCTTCCTGCTGCCCTATTTTCATGTTCTGCTGCATAGGGCATCACTTGTAACTTGAATTTGGAGGTATAACTCGGTCTACACCGACCCATGTTTACACACAGTGAACAGGAATGACAATGAATACCGTACCTACCAACTGACCGTCCCTTTACCCTTGTGTTAATAACTGAGCCGCAGCCCGAATGTACCGTTACATAGCCTGTAATACAGTTTAGGGCTGGCAACAGAAGCTTTGGAATTTACAATATTGTCAGATTTAAAAATGGTGTAGGCCTACTTATGTCTTTTGCACTGTCTTTTAGCGAAAATATAAGACAAATATTTTTCCCCAATTTATTATTGCAAAACTTGGATGCGGCCTATACACGCGTAAATAAAGATTAAATATGAAATATGTATAAACCATTAGTATTTATTTTATGCAACTACTAAGGCTACTTGGATCAAATCCTTAGCGGATGAGTATTAATATTTAAGGCAAGGTATAAGCCGAGTATATATAATGTGAGTCCTTTTAAAATTTCATGCACTTTTTAATTATTGCAGAACATATTAAAGTTCTTCTTCTTCTTCTTCTCCATCACGGTTTAGGCTTATTTACTAGCCTGTTCCGGCTCCAAATTGCTGCTCTTTCCATCTTTTCTTTGGTCTTTCCAAACTTCCTCTTCCTCGTGGTGAATAGCTGTATGCTGCTTTTGGTATTCTATTCTCAGTCATCCTTGTCAAGTTGTTTTTTCCAGTTTGTTCTGTATTTCACTATTGTGTTTAATTCCTCTACTTTTAGTTGTTGTCTTATTTCTGTGTTTTTTTTTTGTCTGTTCTGTGATATTCTGCTTTGGTCTGAGGAGTTTCATTTCAGCAGCTTGTATTCTGGCAGATTGATGTGTTGTCACTGTCCATGTTTTAGATCCGTAAGTAATAATAGACACTGCCATTGTCTTGTATAATTTCATTATAGAGTCTTTCCTGATTTTATTTTTCAAAGTTCTTTTTAATTTGCATCTTTTAAAAGAAATCTAAATTTATATTTGCTCTAAACTCGACTTCATTATTATCCAGTGTAAGATATATATATTAATTGGTGTTTCCCGTATAATGTATCATATTTATATTATTATTATTATTACTATTATTATTATTATTATTATCGTATCATTATTGTTATTACCCTATAAAATGTTGTTTGTACATGACATTTACATTGCTACATTTATTGTATCTTTAACTGTTTATAATTAGTACAGTGTATATCTATAATTGTCGAATATTTATTTGTATTTGTGCTGGTTGAGTGGAAGAGAGGGCCTTATGGCCTTAACTCTGCCAGAATAAATAAAGTATTATTATTATTATTATTATTATTATTATTATTATTATTATTAATGTTCCTGTTATATAATTAAACTTATTTAGTTTGTTATTTATATCTGTTTCCGTTGTATATGGTATTTCGCAACCTAGGAAGTTATATCTTACCATTTGCTCTATTGGTTTATACATACAAATTATGGAACATATTAAGTGAAAAAGGAATTCCACTACACTTGATAGCAGTAAATAAGAAAATGTATGAGAAAACAAAAATAAAAATAAATCAAAGGGAACCAATACATATAACAGGAGGAGTTAGACAAGGTTGTCCACTATTAACCACTCTTTTTAACATTTATTTCGACGATATGATAAGATCATGGAAGCAAATAACGACTGGGGGAATTAACTTAGGAAATATAGTAATAAAAACAGTAGCCTTTGCAGATGACCAGATTTTAATAGCAAAAACAGAGGGTGAACTACAAAGAATGCTATGTAAACTAAATGAAATATAAAAAAAATACAACATGGAAATATCATCACAAGAATCAAGGGCGCTCGTCCAGTTTCGGACGAAGATAATATTAGGAAATTAATAGTTATCGGACTAAATAAATAAACTCAATGACGCGATAGGACTTAAAAGGCTCTTTGCTTACCTGCCGAATGCTGGCCTCACATTTACATATGTTAATCACGGAGGCGGATGATCATTCGGCCAATATGTGGTCAACATGTCGGACTCCTCGACCTGAAGCCGTTATTTATTATAGGTACTCAAATTCCTCACGATGGTGGGTGGGCACCGGTCACATACCGGCCGAAATTCCAGGATAAAATGTTTTGACTCTATCCAGCATAAGTCCCGTGGCTCTGTACCAAGGCACCTGTGCCTTTTAACATTCAGTTACAGGGCGGCACAAATTTAGAGTAATTAGAAATGTTGTTTTAGAATTACTTCTAAGGAATCAAGCTAAATACGTGAGAATGGAAATGAATGTACTATATTTACCAAAATCGCCGTGAAAATAGAATGACAGTTCTAACTAAAAAGTTCGACGTATTTATATGAAAGTCATACTGTAATAACAATTTCATGTTTTGGATCGAAATATTGTATGTTAAAGGCACAACGTTTCGTCGTACCTGATTCGATGTAGTAAATATTGTATAAACGTATTTGTGCTTCTTTTATTAAAAAAAACGTATATAGAAAATCACATGATTTATTTTACAAATGTTCCTTGTCATAGGGATTTGATAGTATGTTACACGCCTTAGAAAGAAGTACAATATTTTGTAGTCATGGATGCATATTGATCGTGCCCTTATGTCCGATCCGATTGAGGATCTTTCCACTTTTCAGCGGTTGCCCTTTTACCAGCCGGCTGCTGGCCCTTCACATCCACATGTGTCAATCACAGAGGTAGATGATCAACAGCCAGTGTAGGGGTGACATGTGGTTAGCATGTCGAGTCCCCCAGCCGTTTATAGCTGGTTCCTCAACCTGGAGCCGCTAACTTATTGTAGCTACCCAATTGCCTCACGATGCTGGGTGGGCACCGGTCCCATACTGGCCGAAATACCATGAGAAAATTTCTTCCCCCATGGAGACTCGAACCAGCGCAAGTCCCGTAGCTCTGCGCCAAGGCTTCCTACCTTAACCGCTCGGCTACGGCCCTTATGTATAATCGCTAATTTGAGACTTACGACGGTGCCTTTGGACGATGCTAAGCATCAATCGGGTAAGCGCCATTAAACATATATTTTGTTGCCATCTATTGCACTGGCTCATGAAGTAAGTGTAAGCACAGTTTTAGCGTCAAATCTTTAAATATAACCTTATTATTAAATAAAATTGTAAACGCCTCAGTCCTATCAGAGATTCTATGTTTTGCAAAGAAAGGTTATGAAACCAGAACTTTATAAATACTAATCTAAATTTTGCATCCCGCTCTCAGATTGTTACGCATAACTTGCAATATCTAGTAGAGTTACTTTGGCGCTACAATAAATAGTGAAGATTGACTTAAAATTTAAATTTATTTTTCCTCGAAACTTACATAATGGCCCATAGCCGGATGATGCATAACATCGTCCATTTATAGTTATTTCAACATCTTAGATTAAATTTTGTCGAACATATTTGGATGATACATGTCACTAGATTATGCATGCTTATTGTATACAATCACTTTTTGTACACGTGCACTGATATTAAATGTTTAATAAATTATGAAATTTTTATTAATAACGAAATGGTTAATGGCAATGGAACTAAGAAAAAGACAAAAAACTAATCAGATTGTTCGGCTCAGAACTTGAATATAAATCTAAACGCTAGCTCTGTATTAACTCGCCTCTGTATTATAAAAAGATAGAGTTCATAGTGGATTTTTTAAAAATAGATTCAATCGTCAATATTTTCCATAAATGTTAAATAAGCAACTTGAGATTTAAATCAACAATGGACGTTGTTGAATAAAAGCGAACAAGAAAACAGTTATTCAAGCATACAATTGGAAACTGTGTTTTCTTAATTTGGAATATTTAAACGTTGGTAGTAAATTAAATTCTAGCAAATAAGTGAAATAAAAATAAGGGAGAAATGGATGATTTAACATTAAAATGATCTAGACAGCTTAAAATAGGAGCCTATCGCCGATTAATACACACATACAAAATAAAATTCCTGAAGTTGAACGATTCGTATACATCTAAATTTCTCTAAATCAACTATAATAAACAAATTTTCCCACATTTATTCTCGATGCTACTACAATTAATTATAGATCTGAAGAAACTATTAGATATAAACATATTTTCTGCAAAATGTTCTATAACTCTCTAAGTTTCTTTTGGCTTCAGAGTTTAATTAAATTATAACATAATATACTAGAGCAGCATTCAATAAGTAATGGCAACATTGTTATATCATCACAAAATATTTATTTAGGTTACTTTAGACATTAAGGGTCGGTTTCACCAACAGAGGTAACTGTATTACTCCAGTTTAAGCTATTTATTATATGTGGAGAAAATTGGCGTAATACAGTTACCTCTGTTGGTGAAACTGACCCTAAGTACTTCATTTATAGTTTTCTGTTAAAATCAACTACACGTTACCAAATGCTTGAAATATGGTGCACTCCATCTCCAGTACCATTTCTGGATGTCTGTTTTACTGATCGATCTAGAGTTTTCGGGATATAAATTCTTGATTGAAATCGAATGCCTCGTAGAGGTTCTTTGATCTTTGAGAATAAGTTATGGTCACAAAGGCTCCTGTATGATGAATTTGGTGGATGTTCGAGTACTTCCTAATTCCACCTTCTAAACAAATTCTACTGAAAATATATTTAGGGCGGTATTACTTACTAAATGTGAGAAACAATGAATGTATTCACAAAATATTGTTATGTCGAGACTTTTAATATTACATATTTATACAACATAGACTGCTCAACAAAATACTACATGATTACAATGGTAATCAGTTGGATCGCTGATTTACAACAGTGTTGCTAATACTTGGATAAAGTTTCAATTAAACGCAATGAGAAAATTTTCTAATACTTGGATAAAGTTTCAATTAAACGCAATGAGAAAATTTTCTAAGTCCAGATAAGACACCACGCGCATGCGCTAACAAACGCGAAGCAGTTTACACTACGGAAGCACATGATGCTACCAACATATTCACGATATTTAACGAATTTAAAAGCTAACCTAACGCAACTTAAGTACTTTAACCAGGGAAAGACCAACCTAAAGGCTGACCAAACAATTTAAGCATTCTAACCTGTGAAAGAATGCGACGCCCAAAAATAAATAGTAAGTTCTGAAATTCTGAAATACATACTCTATGTTGGCTGCCTGGAACATGTCTTGTATAGAATATTCGTCAAAAATCAATATGGCGTCACATTTTTATGTTATGTATGTAGTTAAATTTCATAGAAGAATATATTGAAATAATCGTTAGAAAAAAATGTAACATTTATTGTAAATGGTGGTAAATAATTTGAAAATAAAATCCTGTTGACGCATGCGTGTAGTGTCTGCCTGGGACTTACAAAAATTCTCCCTGAGCTTAATGGAAACTTCAGCCCCATTACTTATCGAATGCCCTAGTAAATCTAAAACTATATAGGCCTACTGATAAGCCTATGGTCAGAACACGAACAAAATACATTCGCCGAAGAAGAAATTAATTACATGCAATGCGACTACCTTGTTTTACTGCAGTGAGATTGAGCAGGACTAAGGACAAAAGGTAGGCTACTGTGTTGCACTGCTTCAGCATGACAGCTGTACCGTGCCGTTAAGTGAATCCTTTTTTTTTTTTGCTTGCTCCAAGCTTAGACAACAAGAACAAGGATGTCATCAACTTCAAGTGAAGGTAAATTAAATTGGAATAGTTTAGTAGAGATCATCATCATCATCATCATCATCATGCGTCATGAATTAGGCCTTCGTAGATCTGTTTCGGCCCCATCTAGCAGTCTTTTAAGAGGTCTTCCTGATCGCCGATGTCCTTTGGGCTTATATTGCATAATAATTTTTGGGATTCTTGAATTATTATTTTTTTACATGGTCTAGCCAGTTTAATTTATATCTGTTAAGTTTTTCTTTTACCGATTCTACTTCCAATTGTTCTAAAATTACTTCATTCTTTTTTTGATCTAAAAGAGTGTATCCTTCTGAGAAATTTTATTTCCGTTGCTTTGATTCTGTTCCTGTCTCTTTTTCTTAACGTCCAAATCTCACTTCTGTATAAAAGGGAGGGTAATGCCAAAGTATAATATACTTTTATTCTTGTGGACTTTTGTACTAATTTAGCTTTTAATGTATTATTTATTATTCCTAAGATTTGTGTAAATTTGGTGATTTTCTTGTTTACATCTTTTTCACTTTGATAAGATATGTAACAACAACATAAATAGTGAAATTTTGTACTTGTTCTAGGCATTGGTTATTGTGTATTATCTTACTTCTGATTAAATTTCATTTCATTATATTGATTGGGGAAAATATGCATTGTTTTTCATAAATCAGAGATTGTATGGAGAAATGAACATTGTTGAGACAACACTGTAGTACTGAAACTTAAAGCAATTGTTACATATTTAAATGAAGAAGAAGAAGTACATGAACATTTACCAATTCGATCCGATTTCGTTGAAGAAATGTGTCAAATCATGGTACGTACAAATCTACCATTTCATAAAGTAGAAGATAA
This sequence comes from Diploptera punctata, assembly GCA_030220185.1. Classification (NCBI taxonomy): domain Eukaryota; kingdom Metazoa; phylum Arthropoda; class Insecta; order Blattodea; family Blaberidae; genus Diploptera; species Diploptera punctata. The sequence continues at coordinate 72,442 of JASPKZ010000348.1, read as the reverse complement.
AGAATTTAGAAACATCATTAAAAATACATTAAGCAAGAGCCCTAAATGTAACAGCTAATGTTACAATAATGCTATATTGAATCATCATCTTTCACGGATTAGGTCTTTGCCTGTTCCGATCTCACATCTGATCATGTGAGATTGCTGAGAAAGATCTTTTTACGTGGTAGTTTGCAGTCCGACGCACAACCCCCAACCTGGAGGACCGGAGGTTTTCTGTTGGGGTCCCTTTCTCTTAGAAGGTTGCCTTCTCCTCGGCTGGCGAGGGTCCTCTTCCCATGTTTATTTTCGGAGTTTTTCTTCTTCTATACCCTTACGAATGCTCACACTTAGGGTATAGAGTGTTGGGGCTTTTTATCGACAGCCATGTCTAGATCCGCCATATTGAGATAAAGCAGGGTCACCTCTTGTAGGATGTGGTTATCTTGTAAACATGTCAATTTGCGAGTCAAAATAAAATTTGGAATTCCATAAATGAAGGATTCTGTCGGAAGGTTTGTTTCAAATTTAGATGTGGAATCATTTTCACTCGTCAGAGCTAATACATCTTTATTATCAACTTATGAAATAAGCGAAAAAGTTAACTACAGAAGTATTGTAGAAAATTTTAAAAATTAAGATAATCGTTACTTGAAACTCAAATTATGTTAGATTCTTAAACGCATCTGTTCCTTTTGTTTAAATTCCAGATACCTGAATTGTGTTATAGTATACCACACGTAATGTAGAGACTTCACTAGGCACCGCGCGTACATCATCAGCAATGGCATGTTTATACTTTTTCTAGTTGTTTTCTTTATGTAATTGTAATGTTAATGTTTTTTAGTGTATAATGCTATTGTGTTATTATTTAATTGTAATATTATTATTGTGTTTTCTTTATGTAATTGTAATGTTATTGCTATTGTGTTACTACTTAATTGTAATATTATTGTGTTTTCTTTATGTAATTGTAATGTTAATGTTTTTAGTGTATAATGCTATTGTGTTATTATTTAATTGTAATATTTTTATTGTGTTTTCTTTATGTAATTGTAATGTTATTGCTGTTTTTTGTTTATTTTTCTTTACACTAGTACCAATTATTACTTTATTGTAACGGACTGTCAACAGCACGTACGGCTTACTGCCCGTGCGACCCATATTTGTAAATAATATTGTAAATATCTTACTTTTGTCTAATAAAGTCCTACTACTACTTTTTCTAGTTATGGTCAATTAAATGTAAAAAATTATTCCACTACAGATTTTTGGAAACAATTGGGATGGTAGGAGGTTCAGGCTCTCATCTTTCTAGGCAATCGGCACGATATGTTAGCCCTGCATGACGGCCGCCCGTAGTCTCAGTAGGCTATATGGTCCTGTACTAATTTCCATTAGAGGGTGATTCGTTCCCATTCCGCCAGATGGTTTAGGGGAGTTTACAAATCCTGACCCTTAAAAATCACCCTTTGTAGTGAAAAACGTCTTTTTCGGAACTTTTTGGAAGCTTAAATGGCATACGTTGCTTAAACTATAACATATATACCAAATTATTGTACACAGAATTGAATACCGTATTTCAAAATAATGTACAAAAAAGTCTGCAACAGCAGATGTCTATCTTTTGTGCATAACTCATAATAACCATTTTTATCTTTCAGCTCATTTATGCCAAGAAAATCAGGATAATCAGATTCCCGACTCGGGGATAATCAGCACGGGGTATCTAAAAATAATTACGATATAGGCTACATTTACAATTATTTTTTGCGCGATAATGCGTTATGTCGTACATACAGGAATGGCGACCATGATTGGAAGTTCAACTTCCTATATTTCGGGGTTGCCAATGTAAATAACTGTACTGTAATATTACATATTACAAACCTCGTGCGGGAAGTAAAACCACTGCCCTTTATGTATAATATGTATAATGTATATACAAAAAAATATATCCAAAAGATAGTGTTAAAATACATTATACGTAACAAATTACTGCATTTTAAATGAATTGAACTTTATTCGAAACAATATAAAACAATATGTACTTGCCACCTTTTTATAACTGATTGGTGTCACGTCCTGCTGTAGTCTCAACTAATAAACATTGCCCACACTGTTAACGTTAGTCAATTGTTTATAATGAACGCAAATATTTCCAACAAATAAGTTATTATTTTACTATTATTTATTAATTTGGAAACACCATCCGCGCAAAAAATAATGTACAACGCACGTTTGTGAAGTGTTTTACAGAATCTCGGAAATTGAAAACCTCGCTATCGCTCGGTTTTTAAACATTTCCTCGCTTCTGTAAAACCACTTCCCAACATCGCATCGTAATATATTATTTCTTTTTATCCAACTAAACATAAAACCAATTTCGTTTATTTAGACGTAGCAGCGCACGCCGACTATTAGCTAGTGGTAAGATTACAATACAGATAGTATATATTTTTTCAACGTTTTGTCTGTGAAACCAAGATAAAAGACAGAAGTCTAACTTCTCATAATACTATGCAACTGCTTGTATGTGAAACCAAAACAAAATACAGTCATAATCTAACTTTTCATTATTATACTGTGTTGCAGTCTTATCTTTTAGTACATATATATATATATATCTCCGGACTATAAAAGCAAGAATATATCTCTAATAGTTCAAGGTTAGGGTGAATTATTTTTATGAGCTAAAAGAACTGTTAAGTTTCCTGAGTATTATTTTATTTATTTATTTTTATATACATAATTTTAATGTTTACACATCTTTCTGTGCCTAAAGTTTTATTTTTCTTCTCCACTCGTCTCTCTCCATCCAATCCATGCCCTCCTCCCCTTGCTCTCATTCCAGTTCTTATTTCCTGCATCCACATGTTTCGAAGTTTTCCTCTCCTCCTTCTTCCGGGTGGACACCATTCCAATGTTTTCCTGGGTAATCTTTCTTCTTGCATTCGTCGTACGTGCCCATACCAATTTAATTGCTTAAACTGTATGTAATCTACTATTGAATAACCAATATTCATTTTTTCTCTTATGACAGTATTTCTTATTTTGTCTAATTTTGAATATCTTGCTGCTCTCCTCAAGAAATCCATTTTCATCGACGTAAGTGTTTGTTGAATTTCCAAACTTCAGCTCCATATGTGACAGTACTTCTCACTATTGAATTATATATTTGTAACTTATTTTTCCTGGTTATATGTCTGTTCGGTAAGACTCCATTCATCATTGCTGTTATTGCTCTACCTTTATTTATTCTGTTCTTAATATCACTTTCTTGTTTATCCTCTTTATCTAATTTTACTCCCAAATACTCAAATTCTTCACACCCTCTAATATACCTCTTTTCATCTTCTAATATAAAATTTTCGGTTTCGGCTCCACATCCCATATAAAATGTTTTTTTTTCTAAATTTATTTTCAAACCCCAGTTATCGTATTCGTCCAATAATTTTCTGAACATAAACTCCATGTATTCATATTCTTGAACAATTATTATCTGGTCATCCGCAAATAACAGTGTATATATATTGTATCTGTTGATCCATCTTTCCTGAGTAATTTCCGAAGATAAAAATAATTTGTTTTGTGTTCACAGGTGTAGAGACGAGTTTACCCCAGACTGAGAACCCGATGTTTGAGGGGCAATTCTTTTCTCGTGGGCCGTTACTATGGCAGCAGGCGTAGTACTCCAGCGAGCGAGCGTAGACCAGCAGAACCATTGAGTTGCGCCGGCACTGCATCGATTGGCAGAGTCCGGGACCGCCACGTTGCTTGCTACTCCAGTGCTGTGCTAGTGCTCGGACCAGCCTGCCTCCAACATAGGTAAGCTCTCCATTACATCCATTCATTTGTAGTATTACATTCTCATCTTACATCTCTCTTAGGCATGCGCTACCAAGTAGTTCTACTTCAAATTAATTCTCATCCTTTTCCACTCTATGTTAATCTCAGTAGATTCCAACACTTTATAGTACTGAAGTACTTGCTGATAAAATAATTTTCATCCATCATACTTTTATGTGATGCATAAAAGCGTAATCTAGACAACCTTTAATACAATATATAATTTATCAACATTTTTTATGTTGAACAATTTTTCAAATAGTATTGCACAAAAACAAAACTGATAACAGCAATTTCTTGTATCAGTTATTTAAATGTGGCGGACCGCACTGAAATCGAAATCGTACATTATTATTATTATTATTATTAGATGTATTGTGTTATTCCACACACATTTCTGTAATTTCTTATTGTTAGCTTTCGTCTGTTTTATTAAAACATTAGATAAATTAAAACAATTGATGTATCCTATAGGATACATTGCGATTTAAAGGTTAAAGTAAAGCTATTTCAGTATATTAGTGATTAGACGAGTGTATAAAATGTAAATTTGATTAGATTCCATAAGATTTTGCACATTCATAAAGGAACGCTCTTAACCCATTCGCTTCAGGTATAAATGCTCAATGGATTTCCCCAGAAACCAAATTTAAGTTACAGTAAATCATATTTTCTATTTTTAGACATTCAAAACAAACAAAATATAACAGTACTAGATATCACAATAAGCATGAAGGCCAAAACAGATTTCTCCACTATTCATAAATGTTAACAAAATATTACCCTGCCAAGGGATGTACAAAATATTGTAAATATTAAGGGCAGAGTTAAGCGAGTGTACCTCGTCTTCTGAGTTGAAGACCATTTATCTGCCGGCGAGTCTACCTTGTCTTTTGAGGCAAATGGGTTAAATGGAAGAGATTTAAATTTTGAATTTAAATAGATAGGCATGTATCGTTGAATGACCATAAGTAAATTATCGTTTTTATTTCCTAAGCTTTAATCTTTGATTAATAGCTTTGAAGCGTTGCTATAGATTTTGAATAGCTATAAAAGAGTTTCAAAGAATACATCGGAAACTCAGGCATGAAAACTACTTTTTCATACACATATTATATGTATTTTTTCATAACACATTATACTGTGTGTTGGTACTAAATAATAATGGAACGTGTATAAGAATGTGACGTCATGTTTTCATATATATGTCAAAGTTTATTATTTTATTGATATTTAGTCTGTTTCATGATTAGTTACTTCAGCCTGTAGAAAAATATTCAAAATAGTGTATTATGAATTTTTATACATTACTATAAATTAAATGGCAAAATGCATAGAGGTTTAACTCCTGCATTAATGAAATTTGCAGTTAATGCTATTAGGAATATGTAGGTTTAAATTATTTTTCGTTATTATATGCCAGGAATACAACTTTACCTGTGCTCATTTTATTTCGTTAGGTAAGAAAATGGGCAAGTTAGTGTACATCAGGTAAGTTTACAATTTATTTCGTTAGTACGTAGGACCAAAAGGAAAATTTGATTATTCCGTTTGAACAGTGACTAATGTATGTGGACTCCTGGCATAGAATCCCTTTAATTTTAAATTAAATTAAAATTAATTTTCAGTAGATAGTCTATAATAATGTAATATTTATTTAAATCGGTCACAATTTTATCTTAAGATTAGATACGGTAATAAGATAAAACTATTCGTTTCCTTTACGAAATTAAGATAATTAATAGAATATTAAATATTACGCTATAAGTTAGAATTTTGAAGTGTGTTTGAATTCATAGCATGTCCAATGAATGAATTAGCGATTTTTATTATGTTTTAATTTTATTAATTTCTATCATATATTTGTTTGTAAGTTAAACGTTGATTGCTCATTATTTTAATTTAGAAAGTCTACTGAAAAAAATAATTAACTTATCATTCATTATTACAATCAAATTAATTTGGTACAGTATTGTTTGTAATACCATGAGATACGTTAATATTATTTTATATCTGCATATAATATATATATATATATATATATATATATATCAATATCAATGGAAATATATAGTGTAGTGGAGTTGCTGTATAAGATAGAGACAAATGGCATAACATGATAACCAGTGTAGAGTTCTGAAAAGTAATATATAACTTTGTTTATTTTTAGATGTCAATATTGTAACCTATTATATATTTTCGTGTCCACCGCTGTAGTCTCAAGGTAGCGTGCTGCCTTGTCACGCAGCGGGCCCGGGTTCGATCCCCGGTCGGGGGCAGTTTTTCTGGGTGAGGTTTTTATCGGGGATTTTCCTCACCTGTAAGACAAATGTCAGGGAAACGTTAAGGCGCAAACGGTCCCCGAAATCATATGGGCATCATCATCACCATCATCATCCTTTACCGGTGTGGAAAGCAACGGGAAGCTACCACACCTACAATTCCCTAGTAAAGCTGCAAGCATAGTATGAAAATGCTATAATTGCAGTGAAGGACCTGCATTCGGGCAGAATTACTATGGATGGATATATTTTCATATTGTTCGACTGGAGACAAACCTCTGTATTGAGGAGAATTCTTTCATTAATAATAAAATATATTATTTTATTTAAATGGTAACATTTATCATAAAATGTATTGGAAAGATATAATATTTAATTATGTATTTGAATTATAGCACTCAGTGGAATGGATTCAAATCATATTTTAAAGCCAATGTTTCGAAAAGAGAAAACATTCATGGCTCTTTCCAGCTACATTTTTCATTTCTTGATAGTCCTGGCACCCTATTGTTTGTATATCTTACAAAATAATATTCCATGGCCTTACTCTTGATTTGTTTCCCAAAATTTTGTCTTCAAAAGTTCATTAAAGGGAATTATTATGACGGTGGATGTAGAGACAAAGGATTTTTTACCATTAAAAATGTCGGTTTGTAATAAATGGTTCTACGTTTTTAAATTTAGAATAACTTTGCTCAGAACCTTAAAAATTCGCATGTAAAATTATGAAAATTAATTAAATGTCTATAGTTAAGTTTTTCCAACTAAATATATGAAATAAATATAGACATAACATAGACTAATACTGCTTCATTATTATAATTGAAATTTATAAAAAACAATATAACAGAACAAAGAAGACAGATTTTAGACTAAACCATGGGATGAAATACGAGCTTCAATTTAAAAATTATGTTATTTTCAGAATAACTTGTTATATTATTTTATGCCTATGTTTTGTATATAAATATTAAATCCATTTTTTAACGTTGTAATTAAAAAATGGAAAAGATTATTGAAAATTACGTAATTGAATAAATCGTTTGGTATAAGGATAGGCAATTGGTAACAAAATTATTCCCGTTTCTTTCAAATGTTAACAAAACAGTTTTTTTTAACACTTTAGATAAGATTAGACCTTTTCTTATTCCTTTCCCATCACAAAAATATATAATTTTATACATTTTTTATCACGATTTTTAATTCAAGAATGGTTATTCCCGTTATAAGGATTGGAAATTAAGTTTTACGGTTGGGCTGACCGGAATTTTAAAACAAATTCATGGAACACATTTAATTCTTGCATGAAATAATTTTGATTTAATATTGTGTCATATTATAATTAATATCACGTAAGTATTCGACAACTGATACAAAACAATACATCTAAATATGCTCAGATAGTATAATTTTTTTTCAAATGCCCTAGGTTTGTCTTTCGACATTCCTGGTTTCTCTCCTGGCATGATGTACTTGTAACCCACTTCTGAGGTTGGGGCGCCTGGAAGGTGGGGATAAATCATAAGGTTATAACATCCCCCTTTACAATCAAGAGATTTAAAGGAAATCAGTGTAACAATAATAATACATATTCACGGGTATATCCTAAAGAACAAGAATAAAGACCAGAATAAATCTGCCCATGTTGTCTTTACGTTGCCCCGATTATAGAATAGAATAGAATAGATTTATTTAGCCTGGTGGAGTTAAGGCCATGTGGCCTTCTCTTCCCATCACCAGAACAAGCATATGTTACATATGAATACAAAAAAAAATACAATAATAGTCATATAAAACAGGACAAACATATGTTACACATGAATACAAAAAAATTACAATAGTAGTCATATTAGACAGGACAAACATGTTACATATGAATACAAAAAAAAGTTACAATAATAGTCATTGAACAATTAATTATCTGTCATATTGAATAATAATGAAATTGTCTAATAATAGAATGAAACCAAATACAATTAAAATTAAATTAATGATGCAATGAATAAAAAAAGGAATAACAGCTCGAATCTACTATACATAAAAAGAAGAGAAAAAAAAAAACACTACAATGAATTAATCTACGCTTTTTATACAAGGCATTAGGTAAATATATTAACAAATCCTAAGTCTATTTTTATTAAATAATGCAAAAACGCATTATTAATTCTTAAAAAGTAGTATTAGTGAGTTGTTTCTGTTAGTGATTTTATTTTCAATTTATTTCTGAAAGATGGTAAAGTTTGGCAGTCTCTGACATAGGGTGGAAGTGAATTCCATGTTCTAGCAAGAGAAACTGTAAAAGATTTCGAATAATAGGTAGTATGATGAGGAGGGATATAAAAGGACACTGTGCTCAAGGGATCGGGTATCTAAGTTATGTGTATCAGAGAGTTTAGTGAAGCGGTGTGATAAATAATAAGGTAAAGATGTGTGTAATATGTTATAGAGTAGGCATAGGGAATGGATGGTTCTATGATCTTGAAGACGAAGCCATGACAATTGTTCCAGGGATGGTGTAACGTGATCAAATCTACGTATACCACAAATAAAACGTATGCAAGAATTGTGAACACGTTGAAGTCTTTGGGTAAGAACAGTATTTAGGTCAGTAAAAAGAGTATCACAATAATCAAAATGGGGCATTGCGAGTGTTTTCTACTAGCATTTTTCTTAGAGAAAACGGTAAACAATTTCTTATACGATTTAATGAGTGTATTATTGAGAAGATAGTTTTGCAAATGTTATTTGTTTGTTTATTCCAAATTAAATGTTTATCCATAAACACTCCTAGATTTTTTACTGTCTCACTATAAGGGATCTGAACCCCATTAAGTGACACATGTAATACTGCATTTGTGTTAATTGAGGATAATTGTCTCTGATGGCCCATAATGATTGCTTGTGTCTTTCTAGGATTTAATTCAAGTCCATATTTCTCTGTCCACGCCGTTAGCGAGTCAAGGTCCTCATTAATTTTGGTTACCGCGTCATTTAAAGAATATTTGTCTGAGTGAAGGTAGATCTGCATGTCGTCCGCAAATAAATGATGTTTGCAATGTTTTAGGGAGTCAGATATGTCGTTTATATAGATTGAAAAAAGCAATGGGCCGAGCACCGAGCCCTATGATGGGTGATGATGATGATAATGGTGCGCCAGGAGAGTCCCTAATCCTAAGCTTAACCTAAGATGATGCATATGAATGATGATGATTGTGATGGCCATATGGTTTCTGGGACTTAAAGTTTTCCTGACATTTGTCTTACAGGCGAGGAAAAACCCCGATAGAAACCTCACCCAGAAAAACTGTCCCGACCGGGGATCGAACCCGGGCCCACTGCGTGACAAGGCAGCACGCTACCCCGAGACCACAGCGGTGGATGCTCAGTTAACATAATGTTGACAATATTTTTAAAATTCATTGTTATCGTAATTGAGGTTATGTATTACATTCTTTAAAGTAATAATGTAAGTACCTTTTTATATCATTATATTTGTAATATAAAGTAGAACACCTGATATCTCAGTCTTCCTCAACTTTGGATGTGGGGTGTGGAGTACTTTCGAAGCATATGCATATACTCCACACCCCAGATCCAAAGTTGAGGAAGACTGAGATCTCAGGTATTTTACTTTATATTACAAATATTACATAGTAACCTCAACGGTGTTTCGTCTGAATTTTAAAAGTATCGACTTTTTATATCCGTCGTCCTCAATTAGAATGCATTTTTGTTTGAAGAACTTCGTTAGTCGGCGACATCACTAACAAATAGCATGACGAAGATGATACAAGTTTTGAAAGGCCTTCATGATTTTAATAATTAACGAAGTTTTTAAAACAAAAATCCATTGTAATTGAGGTAGACGGATATAAATAGCCACTTATATTATTATTCAAACAATTTTAATATAATGTTGAATTCGTAATGATGATTAGGGAGTGGATGCGTATGGGGAATGAAAGACGTGCATGGAAACTTCTTGTAGGAAAGCCAGAAGGAAAACGCCCAATTGGTAGACCAAGAATGAGGTGGGAGACAACATTAACTATGATTTGAGGGAAGTAGATTATACAGGGAATGATTGGAAAGCATTAGCTCAGGATAGGGATGTATGGAGAGCTTATGCCCGTGCGGCCATGAACCTACGGGTTCGATAGTGCCAGTGAGTAAGTAAGTAAGATTAGGGAGTGGATTTTTGTTTTAAAATTGGATACTTATCAGTAGAAAAGTGCAAAGTGCCAAATGTAACACTACATTATTAACAAAAAATTGTCTCTAAGAAACAATTTATATTTATTTTTGGAAATTTAGTGAAAGGTATAAATTACAACTTTTAACCAACCTTTGCCAGTAGATTTATGATAGCCTAACAATTAACACAAACAAAAAAGAAAACAAAAATGATTTATTGTGAAAGGTGCAAAGTCCTGCAAATATTTCAAAGATGCTAGTTCCATTCATTATCCACAGGTCTACAAATATTATTCTTTAAAACCAAAATTCCTTCTTCGCAAACTGTACTGTTTAATAATGATCACAATAAGCAACTTCATTGTTTACAACACACAAAACAAACGGAGGGAAATGGTACGAGTATTTTGCACCAATGTTGTGAAACAGCTTGGGGTCTTAACACTACTGTCATCTTTTGGTGATCTTAATAACACTACACAGTCTCCTCAGGTCTTAGGTCTGTTGGTATGTAATGCTCCATGGCACGGTGCACTATTCTAGTGTAATATTTAATTTGTTTTTTAAATTTGACACTTTGCACCTTTCTACTGATAAGTATCCAATTGTGATTGCAACACTGATAATATAATGTTTGTGTAAATGGAAAGTTGTTTTCTAATTTAAAAGTAACATGAGTGACATCTAGATCCTACAAAAAGAGAAGCTTTTTAAAATTATCATCATCATCATAGTACACTGACGCATTTAGGCCACTTGTTGACTTGTTTCGGCCTTAAGAGAAAACATCATCCAAAAGTTTTTTAAGTGTACGTCCTGGCCTTCTTCTTCCTGCAGGTTGATAGTCTAGCAGTTGTTTGGGTATCCTGTGATCTTCCATTCGAATGAACATGTTGCATCCATCTTAACTTGTGATCAGAAATTTTGTTTTCTAAAGAAGTCATCTGTAATTCTTCTAAGACAGCGCGCTGTCGAAACGAAACATTGATGTCTGCCATTTTGGAAACACTGCGTGTGGTCACATGATAGAAGCTATGACGCCACAAAACGGCAATGTTGTGGTATAAAGTCTGTAGATTACGATCCTGCAGTTGTTTTTGTTACATTGTTGAAATTTGAATTTTAACAATGGGTTGCTCACGACTTTCAGTATGACCCTCGTATCTTCATTTTTTTATCTAGTAGTGAGTGTCCTGTAGTCCTCCGAAGGTATCTCATTTCAACAGATCTAAATCCCTATATATCTTTCTGTTTCAATGTCCATACTTCGCTACCATACAAAATAGTTGGAAGAGCCAGTGTTTTGTACACTTTTAGTCTTGAATGTTTTTTCACTGACTGTGGCTTGAAGACAGAATTTATTACCCCTAGAATCCTTAAAAATTTTGATACTTTTGCATCTACACCCTTTTCTTCTTCATATGAGATATTGCATCCTAGATATGTAAAATGATTCACCTGCTCCAAAATTGTATTGTCAAATAGGCCTACAATTTTACATCTGACAGGATCTACACCTTCAAATGCCATAATTTTTGTTTCCTCTGTAGATATCTTCAATCCACATTATTCTGTGATTTTGTTAAGTTCATACAGACCTTTCTGCAGATTATCTTCTGAATTTGCACTTTTTAAAATAATAATTATAAAATTCTACTAAATCTTTTTCAATTGATTAAAAAAAGTCTTGCTTCTCATTTACTATGCTTGAATCTTAACTTATAGTTCATAAAATTCCCTCCATAACGATGATAGTGAACCTATCTGTAGGCTTCAAGATTGGGATATTATATTCTTTTAGTGCCTGATTTTAGGATGTCAGAATTTTCTTAAGTGATTATAATTGCTGTTATGTGATGTATTCCCACCAAAGGCGGGGTATTGGTAACTTTTAGATTATTTTAATTATTTAAAGATACATCAGGAATAAAAGTCCATCCATAGTAATTCTGTCCGAGGGCAGGCCTTTCACTGAAATCATAGCATTTTCATGATATGCTTTGCAGCTTTACTAGGGAATTGAAGGTGTGGTAGCTTCCCGTTGCTTTCCACACCGGTGAAGGATGATGATGATGATGATGATTGCCATATGATTTCGGGGACCGTTTGGGCCTTATAGTTTTCCTAACATTTGTCTTACAGGTGAGGAAAAACCCCCATAAAAACCTCACCCAGAAAAACTGTCCCGACCTGGGATCGAACCCGGGCCCGTTGCGTGACAAGGCAGCACGCTACCTCGAGACCACAGCGAATGATCCAAAATATGTGTAAACAAAAGTATTGGTCATCGCATATACGCAGAAACTTGTAGTCAGATATTTGCTCTGTTACTCGTACTTACAAAAAAGAAACAGATAAAGACAATTCAATCAGTACTACCAATTAAATAAATAAAAATTATATCATATCTCTTAAAGTGTAGTTTTGTAAAATAAAATTTTTTATTAACAGTTAGCCTTATAATTAGTAAGTACTAATGATAACAGGTGCGAAATATTGACTCTTACTTTAAGGGAGGAAACGAGATTATGAGTATTTGAGAATAAAGTTCTTAGGAAAATGTTTGGACCAAAGAGAGATAAACAGAGAGGTGAATGGAAAAGACTACATGACACTGAACTATATGCTCTTTGTAGGAAGCAGATATAATAAGAACAGTTAAGTCTCGTAGACTGCGATGGGCAGGACATGTGGCACGAATGGGGAATGAAAGACATGCATACAAGCTTCTTGTAAGGAAATCAGAGGGAAATCGCCCAGCTGTAGATCAAGAAGGAGGTGAGAGAATAACATTATCCATAAATTGAGGGAAGTATATTATACAGGGGATGATTGGAAAACTTTAGCTTAGGTTAGGGATATATAGAGAACTAATGTCCTGGAGGCCATGAACCTAAGGGTTCGGTAGTGTCAGTGAGTTAGTTAGTTTTTATTTAAATTCTGTTGGTTACTTTTTCTTGTTTACTTACACAATGTATGGTTAAGTTTGCCATGATTTATTCTTAGCTTATATTGGTGAATATTCAGTCCATTTTGTGAATATTACATTACGTGATAAAGCAAACCCTCCAGTTATTAAAATAGCTAAAATCCTTAGGGAGTTAACGAGTTTCAATTACACTGTTTAACTAATACAGAAATCAGTTAACTTTGTCTGGGTATTTACGTGATATTAATGTTAAATTTGACATATTATGAAATAAAATTATTTAATGCAAGAATTAAATGTGTTCCATGAATTCGTTTTAAAATTCCAGTCAACTCATCCGTAAAATTTCATTTTGCAATCCTTATAACATGAATAACCATTCTTGAATTGAAAATCGTGATAAGATTTTTATATGATATAATTTTTTTTTGTCTTGGGAGAGGAATAAGAAAAAGTCTATTCTTATTACAAATGATTAAAAAAACTACCTTGTTAACATTTGAAAGAAACGGCAATAATTTTGTTACTAATTGCCTATCGTTATACCAAACGATTTATTGAATGACTTAATCAATAATCTTTTCCATTTTTTAATTATAACAATAGATATGTTTAATATTCAATGTAAAACTACTGCTACTATCAGCCTAAAGGTTCATGGCTGCACAGACATAATCTCTCCATATATCCCTATCCTTAGCAAACTTTTCCAATTATCCCCTGTATAATTCACCTCCTTCAAATCATGGTTAGTTATTTTCTTACCTCATTCTTGGCATACCTACTGGGCACTTTCCTTATGATTTTTCTACAAGATATTGTTTCATTTCGTACCGCATGTCCTGCACATTGCAATATATGGGACTTAACTGCTCTTGTTACATATTTTTTTACCGTAAATATCTAGTAAATTACTGTTATGTGTCTTCTCCATTGGGAGCTTCCCCCTGGTTTTCCTACAGGAAATTTTCATGTCCCTTTTTCTTTCGCCATTCGTGAAAATGTCCTGTCCATCCAGACTACGGGAATTAACTGTTCTTACTACGTCTGGTTTCTCATAAAGGGCATGTGCGAGTAGCTCACTGTTATGTAGTCTTCACCTGTGCGCTTGTCCATCTTCGGCTCAAAAAATTTTGAAAGAACTTTATTCTCGAATATTCGTAAAATTAGAGACCATATTTCGCATACATATAACAAGAAGAATAACCGTTTATATGTTTTAGTTAATTTTGTAGAGAAGTTGGGATGACAAGAGTCCCTGCAATCCTTAATAGCATACGTTTCCAGAGTTGAGATTATGTTTGATTTTTCGCATTTCATTTCTGTTTGCAAGTTTTGTTCCTAGGTATTTGATTTCAGTAACTTCTTCAAACCTTCCCTCATTTTCATTCAGTATCCATTTACATTATATAATTATATTTATACATGCGGCCAAATATTTAGTTTTATTGATATTTACTTTGCATCCCCAGTTCCTTAATGCTATTTAATAAAACAGTTTGTTGAATTTTAGTATTTCCTCGCTATCCCCTAATAATACTGCATAATCAGCATATACCAACAGCTTATTAATACCATTGTGTTGTACGCCTTCTTTATCCTTTAAAGATTTGATGGCATTCTGTAGTTCACAACTGAATAGAATAAGATATAATGCATCTCTTTGCTTCAACCCATTGTGCATTTTGAAAGTATCTGAAAAGTATTTGCCTCTCCGCATCGTACTCTGTGTGCCACTTAGGGACATTCTAACAAACCTATATAACATTTTAGGAATTCTAAATTCCACCAGAATACTATAGTTACAGCTTCTCACCCTTATTGAATCGTATGGCATTTTAAAATCTACCTACAGTTTATGTACTGTACCACCATGTTTCAGTTTCTTTTCTAAAATCTGTCTTTAACTATTGCAGACATATTTCTTCTAAATTAATATTGATGAATGCCTATAGATTCTTCAATAGGGAGTAAGTCTAGATATTAATATAGAGGAAGTTCGTGTAATGTGGCCCTTCGGTTTGAGTGGAACCTCTTAATATCTTTTATAATTGATGCTGCCCTGGAACAGAAAATATTTTAATTTCTTCCCCTCATCAACTTTGATGTGCTCAAGGCCAGCTTCTTTTATTATTTGTGCGAAGAAGGGTTTATGATATTTATGAAAACGACCATTTAAAAGTTTTTCAAGCTAAGAATTAATTGATAGTTTCTGCTCTTGAATATTGCAAATGTTGAAAAAACTCCTAAATATATTATGTAGATGTTGTTTTAATATACTGACTGTTTTGGTTTGATATTATTTGACATGGATGCTGTATTGAATAATTAAAGATAACAAAGGAATTCGGTTAATGTAGACCCTCCACGAGGCGGTTAAAGTTGACCTGGGTCCACTTTACACGAATACGTATATTTTATCAATAAGCCGTACACTTAATTAATTTTATTTAATATCCTTGTAATTTTACCTAAACCCAAAGTCCGTCGCTGTCTGCAGATGAATGACGTGTGAATGTTATAATCAAAGAGCATTTTTCAAAATATTAAATAAATATCAACGCTTTTTAATTACGATAAACCATAAATACTTTCAGATTAGTTGTGCCTGTCTGTATAAATTAATAGAGTAAATAAACTTAAAATAGTCTAAAGGCTAGAATGGACTCTGGGGCCCACTTTACCGGAATGTGGAGGATAAAGTGAACCTTTCTTGTAATGTAAAAAAAGTTTATAAATTATGATGTTTCCATATTTGAATAAAATAACAATGCTATTTCATAGTTTTAACACTAACGATAATCGCTGCAATTAAAGAAAATTCAAATCCCTTAATTAAAAGAAGAAAAAACAACATTAAAAATAGGGGTCCAATTACCCGAAGTTCCACTAATTATTGGAATTTTCTAAAAAGTTGAAAGTAAGGAAACTTCCCTATAGTTATTGCATTCCATTTTATCCCCGTTCTTATAGATTCGTAAGATAACACTGGTCTACATGATTTTTGTCTCATGAGTACCAATAATTGTACGTAACGTAGTTTTTTATCGTGTTTTCAAATATGTATTCGGAATTTCTCCATCACCCACATTTATTTTTAATTCAATTTTAATTGATGGATTTAAATAATTATATTTTAATAAACGTTTTTTCGTCAATTTGTCCATTGTAAAATAAAACCAAACGAGCTAACTCAAATGGTTTCAGCTACGGAAAAGAGATATCAAGGCAAATGGAATCCTAATAAGCTGG
This sequence comes from Diploptera punctata, assembly GCA_030220185.1. Lineage (NCBI taxonomy): Eukaryota > Metazoa > Arthropoda > Insecta > Blattodea > Blaberidae > Diploptera > Diploptera punctata. The sequence continues at coordinate 55,957 of JASPKZ010000348.1, read as the reverse complement.
CCGATTATTTTTGGACCATCAAGAGGGATGCTCCACAGGCGAAATATAGCAGAAAATCGTCATTTCTTACTTTCTAGGCGAGTATGAATGTTCGAATATTGTGTAGTTACGAATGTAGAAAATATTGAAGTGTTTGAAATTATAAATTCCTGTCTCTCGGAAACCCCTTGCGTGATGAAGAAAAACCGATATCATATTTGAATTCAGGAGACAAGATACTATCAGAATCACATATTGTTCTTTCTGAGACAAAGAAGTTTCTTTTTTATTGCTCATTGTAATTGATTCTATCCATTCATTTGGAAGATCTGCTTTTTCCGAAATCATACTAAGCAACCTATGTATCTTTTCCATCAATTTTAATTTCCCTGATTTTATCAGTTATTCTGGGTTTCGTATCTGAATCTGTTGCCTCATACATCTTTAATTTTTCTATCACAATTTCAGCGTCTAATGCGCATGACTCTGTGACTAATATTTTTGCTGTTTGTAAATAATCGTTTTAAATATCCTGATCTATACGTACATTTAATAGGCGTTTGAAGTAATTGTTCCATCTTTAATAAATTAATATTCAATTACATCCATATTTTAATTCCTAATTACAATATTAAATGTATTTATTGTATTAAATTAAAATTGTATGATTGAAAATTAAAGTAGGCTCTGTTTTATCTCAGATTGTATAAATACTTATTTTTTCGTATCTTCAATTTCACATTTCAATGAATTTTGTTTTACAACCAATGACAGTCGTGTATCACTCATTCTTTATCGGAATCTCTTTACCATCTGCTTATGTGATGGAGAAGGCTCCTCTTTTTTTATATTCTGAACAGTCCAGAGCATTATTTTGCAATGACTGACTCTCCAACAAATATATTAAATATAGCAAATAATGAACAGAATACTTCGAACTACATATTTGATAATTGTGAGTTCAATAATTGTGTTTTAAATATTGATTTTACTCAGATGTTTTCTAAAAAATGACGTATAATATTGGTTATAATATCCAGTTTGATGTTTCATTTTTCTCCACTAGGGCGCATTTTTACAATATTGCGATCCTCTTTATAATAAATAATATGATCAAGTTGCAGTGAATATACATAACCTCACATTTCTGATTTGTTTTCAAACTTCACCGTTACATTAAATACATCAATATTTTAAAATACCGATAACTATATTTAAATAATGATTTTTGAGTAAATACCTTAATTTTATTTGTTGAATAGTCCTAAAAAATGCCACTCTTGATTTCCAAATCCTCTAGATAAATTCACTCCTCGCTTCGTTACTCGTCATTTTATCGGCGATTCGGAAATCACTCGTGACATTACTTATGACTATTTAACTCATGCCACAAATGCTAGTCAATGACCAATCACGTTTCAATGAATGTTGTTTTACAACCAATGACAGTCGTGTTTCACCTCGCTCTTTATCGATTTCTCTTTATCAGCTCCTGCTTTTGTGATAGAGAAAGCTCCTCCTTTTTTAATATTCTGAACAGGTTAGACCATTATTTTTTTCCAACAAATACATTGAATATAGCAAATAATGAAAAAGATTTCTTGATTTTACTGACTTGTTTACTAAAAAAATAAATGAATAACCCGTAATGTTGATTATGATATATAGTTTGACGTGTTTCATTATTTCTCCACTTGGGTGCACTCTTACAATATTGCGATCTTATTTGGCAATAAATAATATGATCAAGCAGCAGTGAATGAACATAACCTCACATTTCTGATTTGTTTACAAATATCGCCGTTTACATTAAATATATAAATATTTTAAAATAACTATAGTTAAACAATGATTTGTGAGAAAACAGCTTAATTTTATTCGTTAAATAGTCGTAACAAATGCCACTCTTGATTTACAAATTCTCTAGATATATTGGAAATCACTCGTGGCATTACTTATGATAAACAGAAAGGCTTGAGTGACTCAAGTCCTGGTCCAAGTTATTTCTTTGCAACACAATGGTGTTGTACGGAAAACCTGCAACTTGACAGTTTTAAAAGCCATTTAAAGTAATAGTCTCCTATTTACATTGCTGCCACCGTTATCTATTGCTGGTTAAGTTTATTACACCCATACTGTTTCATACTGTATTGTCATTGTCGAGATGGGTTATAGTAGTTAGGAAAAATGTCATTACGTATTTTGATATAGAAGGCAAGGAAATTTGTGAAGGTGATAGCAGGAAAATGGAATGTACTTGCTGTGTTAATGGGTTGGAATATAAACTAAGGGTGTGAGTGAGATGGCAAGTGTTGTTTGTACTGAAGCAGATTGAGAAGGTTGCAAGGTGGTCTCTGTAAACACTTACCAGTAGTGTCTTGAATTGCAAAAGAGTAACTGCCAGGTGTGACTATCTTCATATGTAATCTCTACGTTATCCCATACTTAATATCGTTAATAGACATGGTCACTTTTACCCTTAATTATCATTGTTTTCTACCTAAGTAAGTAACTTACTGGCTATATCAAATCCGTAGGTTCATGGCAGCGCGAACATAAGCTCTCCATACATCCCTATCCTGAGCTAATACTTTCCAATCATCCCCTGTATAATCTATTTCCCTCAAATCATAGATAATGTTATTCTCCCATCTCATTCTTGGCCTACCAATTGGGCGTTTTCCTTCCGGTTTTCCTATAAGAAGCTTCCATGCATCTCTTTCGTTCCCCATTCGTGCCACATGTGCTGTCTATTGGAGTCTATGGCACTTAACTGTTCTTATTATATCTGGCTTCCTATACATACCATGCAGCTCACTATTATGTAGTTGATGAATGCGTTTCTCATTGCCATGTTTTACTTTTGTAACCAGTACAGATCTTGTATCTTAATACGTAATTAAATATTCTTCTTCTTCTTCTTTTTCTTCTTCACGGTTTAGGCTTATTTACTAGCCTGTTCTGGATCCAAATTGCTGCTGTTTCCATCTTTTCTTTGGTCTTACCAAACTTCTTCTTCCTTGTGGTGAATAGCTGTGTCCTGTTTTTGGTATTCAATTCTCAGTCATCCTTGCCAAGTGTTCTTTCCAGTTTGTTCTGTATTTCACTATTGTTGTGTTTAGTTCCTCTACTTTTAGTTGTCTTATTTCTGTGTTATGTTTTTTGTCTGTGTAATTAAATATTATAAATAGGAAGCGAACTAATTCCAACGCGGGAATTTCCAACGACTTCAGAGGGGGAAGAAGAACAATATGTTCTCAACGGCAACGAAGGCGGAAGAGAAAACCAGCAAAAGGGAAGAGCAGTCTCTTTAACCATTTACAGGTACCTGCTCTAGAGGAAGAAAACCTCGATCACAAATCACCTGGTCCTCCTGGAAGGGGGTTCTGCTGACGGGTTGGTAGCCCATCCAAGTAAAAAATATATTACTCGAATCTCTCAGAGAAATAGCCGGACAGATAACCATACGACGACCATTGCAAAGAAGTGGGACGTCATAGAAGACGATGGGAAGATGAAGCCTGAGAGCGGAACAGGCCATTGAAGAAGAAGATGATGATGAAATAGGAACATCCATTTTCTGGTGTTTTTTTAATATCGAGCGCGCACGCACGCGCACACACACACACACACACACACACACACACATATATATATATATATATATATATATATGAAAAGAAAAATGAATGCTTGAGTCGGGATTTGAACCCGAGGCTCTAAACTCTGTAGTTTAGGCTCTAACCAACTGAGCTACTCAAGTATTCCAACACAAGCATACATTTTTCTTATGTATGTAGTAATCTCAATTCACACAAGAGGTAGCGGGAAGTCGTTCCAACTGACATCTAGTGGCCAACATAACAGGTATGGAAATGTTATAATATCTAAATATACGAGCGTTACTGCTATAAAGTAAATATTCTCTTTAAAACATTCCTTACCTGTTATGGTGGCCACTAAATGTCAGTTGGAACGACTTCCCGCTACCTTACTCTTACTCACTGGCACTTTTGACCCGTAGGTTCATGGTCGCGCAGACATAAGCTCTCCATACTTTCCGCTACCTCTTGTATGAATTGAGAATACTACATATATAAGAAAAATGTATGTTTGTGTTGGAATACTTGAGTAGTTCAGCTGGTTAGAGCGCTAAACAGAGTTTAGAGACTCGGGTTGAAATTCCGACTCAATCATTCATTTTCCTTTTCATATCATATATATGACGTATATTTGTTATATGCACATATTCACTGTGGCTATTTTTATGGAAGAGAATATTAGTAATCATTGTTTTAAAATACCCGACCTTGCTGATTACCCGGCGTTGCCCAGGGATCTACTTATCTCGATCCTCTTGTCATATATGAGCTGAAAGACAAAAATGGTTGAGAGTTATCTGTAAAATAATATCCGCTGTGCACTGCTACGCTTGCCCGGGAATCTAGTTTTCCCGATCTTCTAGACATCAATGAACTGAAATATACAAATTATTATTATGAGTTATCCGTAAAAGATAGACATACGCTGTCTCGGACTTATTTTGTAGATTTTTTTGAGATATAACGGAGGACGGATTTACCTCGTTGTATAAATGAAATAATACAAAAATATGTTAATTTTAAGAAAAGTTATTCCTCGAAAAGTGTGGTTATTTTTTGCGTAAAGGCCTATTTATGAACTCAATGATATTATAATAGATTTTATGTACTATGAAAATGAAATAAAAATGCTATATGCTTATAAAAAAACAGTAGAAGTGACAACCACTCTTTCTTTATAATGAAATGTATCATTACGTTAAATCGTTCATACATTTCTGATGAGAATATTGCATGCTTTTATTTTAAATGTGTCATTGAACTGTGGTATTTTCCATCTCATATCCTGCATGCTTAAGTTGAAATTAATTAATTTTTCATATTATTTGCAAAGAAAAAATTGCAGTTACAATAGAATCTATTGCATTAGCTGTTAAACAAATGAACGATTTGGCAAAGAATATAAATGCAGCAGAACTCACACCATATATCCCTCGAAATCAAGTACTCCGTATGACGTTTTCTATATCTCATTCTTTTTCTGTTTTTTTTATAAACATTAGACGGGGACAATTTAATATGTCTTGCTTGTATATACTTTATTATTAGTTTTAGTCTTAATTTTAACTAACATTAACTAGTTGCATTATAGATCGTAATATAATAGATATTATCTTTTTGATCAAATTTTTATTTAGTATTTAATATTAGAGTTCATTGTGGTTGTTATATTCTGATGTAATATATGTTTGCCCTGGTGAGTGGAAGAGAAGGCCACATGGCCTTAACTCCACCAGGCTAAATAAATAAATATAAAAATCTAAAATCTATAAAGCTAGTATTATAGATAGATCTCCTAGTTTCATAGTGATGTGCTAAATCTTGCGCGAAAATTACATCTAATTAATATGAAAATATATTAAAATTAACAAAATAATGAGTAAATACAATGATAGCCCAAGATCCGGCTGCAAGATTACTATTTTCATCGAGTGTATGAACAAAATAAATTTTTTTCACAAAATTGTGAATTACTGAATACATTTTTGCCGAGTTGCCTATTAAAATTCGGCCACCAGTATGTTTAATTAAAATATAATTCATTTATTTATTCGAAATAATGTGATTCACTTGTTATTAAAATAAATTATAATCCAGTTCGCAGAAATCGATGTGTAGAGCTTGAAAAGTTTTGGTTGCCATTGCACACTTGGCCGTAAACCTCCTCGCGGCTACAGCAGGCTGTGGCACCAATCAGTAATAAAATGGCGGCAAGTACGTATTTATTCTTTTATATTGTCCCTTTGCAACGGGAAGTAAAACCACTGCCCTTTATGTTTACTACGTACAATATATATATACACACACAAAAATATCCAAAAGTTAGTGTTAATATACATTATACGAAACAAATCACAGTATTTTAAATGAACTGAACTTTATTTGAAACAATATAAAACAATTAATACGTACTTACTTACGCCATTTATAATTGATTGGTGTCACAGCCTGCTTTAGCCGCGAGGAGGTTTATGACCAAGTGTGCAATAGCAACCAAAACGTTTCAAACTCTATACATCGATTTCTGTGAACTGGATTATAATTTATTTTAATAACAAGTGAATCAAATTATTTCGAATAAAATAAATGAATTATATTTTAATTAAACATACTGGAGGCCGAATTTTAATAGGCAACTCGGCATAAATGTATTCAGTAATTCACAATTTTATGAAAAAAAATAGATTTTGTTCATACACTCGATGAACGTAGTAATCTTGCAGCCGGATCTCGGACTATAATGACATAGGCGTATTCTTTGTCAATATAAATTATATAGTAATTTTAATAACAACTGACTGACTGTTTTGTGGCAATGACTAGCATTGCCCAGTGTGCCGCTTTTTGGGAACCAGTTGAGGTCCCTTGGCGGCCAAACACCATTGTGTTTATTCAGTAGGGGTTTTGTTCCTTAGCCTTGCTGTCTTGCGGCTTATGTGTTCATTACCGTAGCAGGTATCATATAAGTGGACCGTCATCGGGGTCTCTGGTGAATATGTTTCGGTGTACAGCACGTTGCTGTAGCATACGCCCTATATTGTGAACAATTGGATTCTCATGATTTTCTATATGTTGCAACATGTGCACAACTCTTTTTTCAATTGTATCGGCAATATAGGGCATCTGTGCTTGGTCGTGAAGTACTGAGATCCTAGTGCGCAGTGGAGCTGAAAGTATAATTTTCAAGCATTTATTCTGAATTATTTGAACTTTTTTCTTATGTCCAGCAGCTAGGATACTCCAGGCTTCACAACCGTACAGCAACATGCTGCGGATCGCAACTTGATATAAAGTAAGTTTGATCCTGGTAGATAGCATAGGCGACTTGAAAAATGGATATAAAAGAGCAATGGCAGCGTTTGCTTTATGTTTTAGATTTTCAATATGAATTTTGAACGTAAGCTTGGAATCCAAATGGATTCCAAGATACTTGGCTGAAGTCTCTGGACGGATTCTAAGAGCTCCTAAGGTGAGTCGGGCAGGAGTGCGTTTGTGGGTTTTTGCAAATACAACGAAGTTTGTTTTATTTGCATTTAGTTTTATATTCCACAGACGCATATAGGATTGGACTGTATTTAGGGCAGTTTGGACCACACGAATGTGGAACGGTACGGAACGGAAACGTGCCTGATAAAACAGACACGTATCATCAGCAAAGGATGCGATATTTACGCTAGGAAAGGTAGGGAAGTCAGAAACATAAAGGCTATATAGGATAGGTGAGAGTACTGCACCTTGAGGAACTCCCGCCAAGAGGGTCTTGCAGTCAGAATTATACCCACTAACCGACACATAAAATTGTCGGTTAGTGAGGTATTTAGCTATCAGTTTAATTAGATGAGCCGAAATGTTGAATTTGATAAGTTTGTAAATAAGTCCATTTATCCAAGTAGTATCAAAAGCTTTCTCAATGTCAAGAAATATTGCCACAGTACTTTTTCCTAGCGTTGAAGCCCGTAACAACATGGTCAACCAGTCTTGCGAGCTGCAGTGGAGTGCTATGTGCTTTTCTAAATCCAAACTGATGAGTAGGAATAAGGTTTCTCTCAGAAATTGCAATTTTTAATTTTGCCAAAATAATTTTTTCCATAATTTTGCCCAGCACTGGTAGCAGACTGATTGGACGCAAGTTGTCCGGTATGGTTGGGTCTTTACCAGGTTTAGGAATAGCGATTACCTTTGCTTTCTTCCATACTTCCGGGAAGTAGTGGAAACGAAAGCAAAGATTCACTATTTGTAGGAGTAGGAGTAAGGTTTTTTTCAGGTAAGTGTTTTATGGCCAGATTAGAAATCTGATCATGACCAGGGGCACGGTGGGACGGGAGGTTATGTACAATAGCTTTGAGTTCACAAAGCTGTACATCAGGATGGGGTATAGGAATAGGTGCTTCTAGAAAAGTACTGATTGTATGTTGCACCTCAGCTTCGTGAGTCGGTGTTGTAAAAGCTCATGAGGTCTAAACCGGTTCGCGAAATTGTCGGCTAGAACCTGGGCCTTCTCCCTAGGGAGATACGCCCAAGTTCCGTCCGACTGGATGGCTGAGGGAGGAGGCGGAGCTCGACTCCTTTTGAGGCGTTTTATTATCTCCCATGGTGGAGTCTTTTTGTCTGAGAATTGCTGAAGGGAAGAATCCCAATCAGCATTTCTCAGCTCTTTAAGCCGGCTTTTGACCAAATGAGCATAGTGATTGTATTGCTGCTTGTGATGTGGAGCTCCGAAATCGCGGTACCATTTTTGGTACTGCCTTTTTTAGATTTAAATAATTTTGAAGTGTTGGATCGTTATATTTTGTTCGCGTATTATTAGTTTCTTTTGGTCGCGTTGTAGCAAGTGTAATGGCCGTTTTTATTGTGGCCTGTAGATTAAGGACAGTGTGTTCTATTTGTTCCGTAGACTCGACAGAGAGTGTAGGCATAACCCATTGGTTAAGCATGTTAGTGTAACTCTGCCAGTCTGTGCAATGATGTTGTAACTTAAATGGGGAGGACAATAAAAATGTGGATGAAATTTTAAAAAAGTATTGGCGTGTGATCAGAATCAAGTGCGTCTGTAACAGTAGTGATGTGTGGTGAAATAGCAACATTCTTCGATAGAACTATGTCCAAAATATCGGACGTGAGACCGTAGGCGTGTTGGAAGAACAGTGTGTGTTCCCTTGGAGCAGAGATTTCAATGTTATGAAGTTGGCAGTAGTTTTGAAGGATTGTACCGGAGACATTCTGGACACGACAATTCCAATAATGATGTTTTGAATTAAAGTCTCCCGCAAGCAGATAGCTTGGGGAGATAGAAGTGAGGATATCTAGTCGTGTCTTGTCAGAAGTCTTCGAGGAGATTTGTAGATTGCTGCTATGAATAATGTTTCGCGGTCTGTGATTGGTAGGAAGATACCCGTGGCTTCAATAAATTGAAGTCCCGGGATTTGGGCCACCCTATGGCCAATGGACTTTTTGATACAGATGGCAGTGCCTCCAAGGGGACCATCAAGGCGGTCATTCCTATATGTGTAGTACTGCGGAATTTGGAATTTCATTCTTGGTTTTAGTGCGTTTCGTTCAGAAGAAGAATGTCGATATCTCTTGTTTGTATAAAAGTAATTAACTCATGAATCTGGTTGGATACACCATTGGCATTAAATGCCATGACATTAAGATAGCTTTGTGGAGGATGCCTAGCCATCTCCGAAACATGAGTTCACCAGGTTAGTCAGGAACACAAACCTCTCCATAGGTGTCGTCAGACCACTCAGCAGAGGCTGAATGTCATGGAAAAGTTTTTGTCCCTGATCCGTCATTGGTATAGCAGCCACAGACCCTGGCTGACGTGGAGCAGTGCCTGCAGTAGGTTTAACTGTGATGCCAGAATTTACCATAGAACTATATGAGACTGTAGGATTAACAGGTTTTGTTGTGAAAGTTCGAGGTTGGGACGCCGGGGTTGTTGGACTTTGGTTTGGTTTTCTTTTTTCATAAGTCTCTTTTGCTTTCTTATAGGCTTCACAACCCCGGTAGGAAGCGGGATGTCCCTTTTCCCCACAGTTTGCGCACTTCAGCAGGCTCTTGTCCGTGAGTGCCGCGGTTCTCACCGGACACTCACGATGACTATGAGTACCAGCGCAAATTACGCAAGATGGGGTCAAGGAACACCCCATGAAAGTATGGTTTAAACTTCTGGCATCTGAAGCACTGCTTCATGCCAGCCTTAGGTTTGTATGGTTCCACAGCCACCACTGTCAAACAGAGGCGGTTAAGTTATATATTTCTCTACCAGCATCATTGTTCTGAAGTTCCAGGATATATAATGGTAAGGGAGTAATAACTTCTCCTTCTTTTTTGGTGATTTGCTTTACCGATATTATTGGATATTCTAGTTCTTTAAGTTCTTCCTTGACTTCATCAGCAGTGATGCTGGAGGGAAGCCTCTTTAGAACAGCCCTCAGAGGCAGATCTTTTTTGAGTTGAAATGTATAAAATTCTTTCTTTGCATTTTTGAAGTATTCTTTGAGTAGATGGAAGTCTGCCTCCGAGGTAGCGTAGTATCTCAAACCGTCCTGGGTTTTAACTACTTTTACGTCTTTTTTCAAATTTTCCTTTTAATTCCCTATTCATCCTGAAAAGGTCACCATGCCCAATCACCGTTAGGGGTGGTGGGCGTGGTTCCCTTTTCGGCTGCGGCATTACTTGAGGCTTCCTGGACGGTTGATCACTACGCCTGGTAGCTGCTGTAGTCTGCTTGTCCCGTGACGGTCCAGGTTGAGGAGCCTGAGGGTCGGCTGTGTCCATTGAATCCGGTAATTCGGATAAAATTGAAAATCTATTTTGCACTGGCACAGCCGACACCTCATTTTGTCGTGATGTGACCGTAGTTGCCTTATTTGTGGATGGTTTCTCTTTATTTGAAACTGTATTCATGTTATCTTTTGAATTATTTTGGGATGGTTCTCTTTATTTGAATTTGTATTCATGTTATCATTTGAACTATTTTGGGATGGTTTCTCTTTCTCATGTGTTTTTTAATCTTTTTAGGTTCAGGTACATATTCTGTATTCGCTGTAGGAATTTGATCTGCACCTGTGAAAAAACAGGATACAGGGAGTTCCATAAGTATTGATTTCAATTCATGTAGCATTTTTTCAAAATAATCTTGGTTAGATTTCATATTGAGCTTAATCTCACTTAATCTTTTTAGGCAATCATGTGTAACATCACGAGCAAAATCGGACTGACCGAAATTTGGGAACGTGCTTATGAAATTGATTACTATAACGAGGGAACCACGCACCTCGCTAGCTACTGCTAGGTATTTTGATTCAGGTGGAAAATTTTGATTAACTACATATCTTTCAAATTTTTTGAGCGCAGTTTCCCAAAGTTCGTAGGCCGAGGGCTCCTCATACTCAAGGTCCATAGCCTGCTCGGCACTTACGCTTTTTAGTGAAGCAGCCATGGTAAGACTGTTCAGCACTAATTACTTATTACTACACTAGCACTTGGCTTGATTGAAACTGAACTAACAAGGCTTAACAAAGCACTCGCAGTTAATAGAGTTGCTTTGCAGGAACCAAACACCACTGTATAAACACAACACTGAAAAAATTTCACTGAAAAACACTGAATACTCTTTAATGGGTGTGGCCGCCAGGCCCCACCCGGAAAAAAGCGACAACGCTGCACAACACTATTCACCAATTCACTATTTTCAAAGCAGCTAATCAGAAGAAAATACAGATTTCAATCTGCAACTTGGAGTAGAAGAGAGGCAAACGCCCGGAGCAGTAGCGCTTCAAGACGCCAAGGTTGACCACAGGTTGCCCACCAGTTCACGTTGGCTCGTCGGTGATCCTTACTACCAGTAACAGGAGCTGACGTTACCGCCAACAGGAAACTTTGCGTACTCGGTGTATCTAGGATGCCTTGACTTGACTTCACTGTTCCACTGAATTTTTTTTGTTTTAAAATAGTTATATATAATATATACGGCTTCGGGAACGGACCACACTGAAAACTGAAGGTATTTAACAACATAAAAACTAAACCTTGGATGGGTGTACGTCTTCGGAAACGGACCACAGCGAAAACTCTATGCATTTTATTATATGAAGACCTAAACCTGTGACTCGAACTTATCATTCCTTGATAATGACATGTGGGATCATGGCCGAAACGTCGGAATCAGTGGCCAGAGGCCGAACTTGAATCCAAGACGCAGAAAACTCAAAAAAACTTTCATATTCATATATATATATAAATATAAATATATATATATATATATATATATATATATATATAAAAAGAACTAACTCACTGGCTCTCTCTAGGTTCATGACCGCGCGGGCATTAGCGCTCCATACGACAAGAACTGAGATCACAGGTTCGAGTCCTGGTGGTCCCGGAGGTGTATTAATGATGGGCTACACCAGGTATTTCTCGCGATTCTCCCGTTTCCCGAAATTCATCCCACCAGTAATCTCCAATCCTCTTTCCTCTCCCATCATGCCATTTCATCTTCATTCATTAATTGGATATTATCTTTCACCTCATCCCTTGTTAGGCAATAAATAGTCTGCTTTAGCAAACCACAGGTATTTAAAAAATGCGATTGTCGTGATCTAATGGTGAGACTCATGTAAGTCGTCATGAGCTAATGTTTTCCAATCATTCCCTTTATACCTCCAGAGAATTTTACACCAGTGGAACCCATGTCCGCGTTTCTTGACGGTTGTATTTTTATGGTGAAAGATCGTCACTCTTTCGACCAAGGTCTTTTTTACGTCTATCTTATCACCGTCCACCGCTGTGGCCTCGAGGTAGCGTGCTGCCTTGTCACGCAGCGGGCCCGGGTTCGATCCCCGGTCGGGGCAGTTTTTCTGAGTGAGGTTTTTATCGGGGATTTCCTCACTTGTCAGACAAATGCCAGGAAAACTTTAAGGCCCAAACGGTCTCCGAAATCACATGGCCATCATCATCATCCTTATCATTATCATCATCCTTCACCGGTGTGGAAAGCAACGGGAAGCTACCACACCTACAATTCCCTAGTAAAGCTGCAAGCATAGCGTGAAAATGCTATCATTGCAGTGAAGGACCTGCCTTTGGGTAGAATTACTATGGATGGATGGATGGAGCTTATCACCTTCAACCAGTTCGGCATGGGTAACCCTATCGACAGCAATTCTACCGCCGGTATAGGGCTCTCAGGGTCATTTAAGGACGCAAGTCACTCCACCAAGACAAGGTAAAGATACCATAGAGGGTTATATTTATGATTATGATTATGATTATTGTTATTATTATTATTATTATTATTATTAGTCGGCCGGGGTGGACTAGTGGTCATGTTCTTGCCTCTGGTCCCGTGGGTCGATTGTTTTTGTTTTAGGATGAAAAAATCCAAGGAGCAAGTACTCCGGGAGAGACTTTAGGCGGTGGGTCCCGAGTCAGAAGATATTTAGGCTCGTAAAAGATCCTTAAGCCTGAATAAAGAAGCCTCTAAGCAAGATCCCTCATCCTAGTAACATCCTAGTTGCCTCGAGATATCTCATTGGGTCGGTATGTTGACCGCATACTATTCATGATATCTTTATGGAAATAAGAGTAACTAAATTATCTTTGTCTAGTAACGCTCAACATTGGTCTGTTATGCCATTGTAAATTATTATTATTATTATTATTATTAAAATTGTACCTGATCATTCTTCCTTAGATTAAAATAGAAGAGATGGGTTCGGGTTTTAAGACCCTAACAAGGCAACCTTATTTTAAGTTAATTGTATTAGTTATCTTTACTTTATGGAATGAATGAGATGATATCTACTCTACGGACATAATATGGAGTCTGTTATGGTGATCCTAGTTCTACATACATCAAGAATTTACACATATAATTCATACCGCCCCTTATTTAGGCTGGACTCAAGATCTCCATGAGAGGCTGCAATATTCCCTTTGACCCTATTCAGCCCCGTTGACACATAGGCTCGAAGTCATGATGACTTACATAAGTTCTCACCATTAGATCACCACAATCACATTTTTTAAACACCTGTGGTTTGCTAAAGCAGACTATTTATTGCCTAACATGAGATGAGGTGAAAGATGATATCCAATTAATGAATGAAGATGAAATGACATGATGGGAGAGGAAAGAGGATTGGAGATTATTGGTGGGATGAAATTCGGGAAACGAGAGAATCGCGAGAAAAAGCTGGTGTGGCCCATCACCAATACACGTCCGGGACCACTAAGGACTCGAACATGTGATCACAGTTCTTAATTCTTAAATTCGTAAGCCTAATGCATTGGCTTAATTAATTGTCGATAAATAATATAATTGGCTAATTCCTGGTGTGCATTACTACACCTAAATAAATGAAATATTAAAGATTAATTAAACTGTATGATATACGCTGAGACGAACCAAACATGGCGATTGCTAGTCAGTTTATAATTTCGGATTTCAAGCAAACCTCCACTTCTAATTGTCGATATCGCTCATTTTTGGAAAATAACTAACTCGGATATAGGCCTACTGTGTTTCGTTGTGAAACATCGAAAAATGTGACCGCTAGTACGATTTTTAAAATTTCACTTCAGATGAACTCCTACACCTAATGGTTTTAGTGGGTCCAATTGAAATCTAAATCATCGAGGGACCCAATCAAACATACACAGAATTTTTTACCAGAATCGGTCCAGTCGTTTAGGAGGAGTTCGGTGACAAATAGATGTACAGAAGAATTATATATACAGGATGCTCTAAAATTCCCCTTACAAACTTCTAAGATTTGTAGAGGGGACTGAGTTGATAATATTTACAATTGGAAACCATTTCCAGAAACTTACCTTTTCCGTGCTACAGCCCTTTGAAAACTTGTTTTTAATGCGACCACTTTTACAAGTAATTTATTGTTAGGCGTGACAGTACATCACTTGTTTTACAATTCAACTCATTAATAAGCAATAACCTAGGAACAATAATCACAAATAGGAATGAGATGCACAAAGAAATTAAACATAGGCTCAATTCTGGAAATGCGTGCTATTATGCATTACAGAGACTCTTGACGTCCCAACTCCTTTCAAAAAAGGTTAAACTGAAAATATATAAAACTATTATTCTACCAGTTATATTATATGGGTACGAAACATGGACTCTTACTTTAAGGGAGGAAAGGAGATTACAAGTATTTGAGAATAAAGTACTTAGGAAAATTTTTGGACCAAAGGGAGATGAACAGGCAGGTGAATGGAGAAGACTACATAACAGTGAACTACTTGGTCTTTATAGGAAGCCAGATATAATAAGAACAGTTAAGTCTCGTAGACTGCGATGAGCAGGACATGTTGCACGTATGGGGAATAAAAGACTTGCATGGAAGCTTCTTGTAGGAAAGCCAGAGGGAAAACGCCCAGTTGGTAGACCAAGAATGAGGTGGGAGAATAACATTAACTATGATTTTGAGGGAAGTAGATTATACAGGAAATGATTGGAAAGCATTAGCTCAGGATAGGGATGTATGGAGAGCTTATGTCCTTGCGGCCATGAACCTACGGGTTCGATAGTGCCAGTGAGTAAGTAAGTAATAAGCAAAGAAACGAAATGGAAACTGAATCATGACTTGCATTAATAATCACGGATACACCCTCCACAATCAATTTTTGCAGTTTTCAAAGTTTCGAAAAATTATTTTTTGAAAAAAAAAACAGCAAGTCTTGGAATACTCGATGGGGAAATTTTCAATTTAGACGAATCGCGAAGCTATTACTTGTTGAGACACGTGACGTACGTTCAGGCAATGCTTGTTTTCAAACGGTTGTAGCACGGAAACGGCAAGTTTCCGGACATGGTTTCCAATTTTATGTATCATCAAATCAGTCCCCTCTATAAGTCCTAGAAGTTTGTAAGGGGAATTTTAGAGCACCCTGTATATATATATTTATTTTCTATTTAATTTTCTTAGTTGTTATAGTCACCTACTAGATGCCAGTGAAAACCGAGTTCTCGCGACATCTAGTAATTGGAGAATATAAATACATATATAAAACATAAGTGTTTGAATTGGATTCGCCTGGTGGTGTAATGGATAACACGCTAAGATACAGACTCAGAGTTCCGGGTTTGAATCCCGTCCAGGCATTTATTTTTCTTATCATACCATATATATATGTATGTATATATATATATATATGTATATATGTATGTATATATATATGTATATATATGTATATATATGTATGTATATGTATGATATATATGTATATATATGTATATATATGATGTCTATATATGTATGTATATATATGTATATATATGTATGTATATATATGTCTATATATATATGTATATATGTATATGTATGTATATATATATATATATATGTATATGGTATGATAAGAAAAATAAATGCCTGTCCGGGTTATATATGTATATATATGTGTATATATGTGTGTGTGTGTGGGTGTGTGTGTTTTGGACACAAGCGAAGAGGAGTATAACTTCAATACAAATTGAAGTTTAATATGCATTGTCTTATCAGCTTACTCGAATATGACTATAAATTAACAGCAGACATGTACACGAAGAAGACTGAGTGCGCTATTTTTATGTAAGGAATGTGTGTAGGGAAAACATTAAACTGTAGTCTACATCTGGTAGTTGTTTATCTATGGAATAATCACTTAATACCAAGAGGTGTTGAATATTTTGATTAAGGGACGCATGACTTGTTACAGAGTAATTTGTTGCTGAAGTGTTAGACATGTAAAGTGTTTTCACTATAGATTTTAGGAGGCCTTTAGAGCAGTATGTGGTTCCTAGAAAGTCAGTACTAGATGTCAGCCGGGTTATCAGACCTGTGTGTCGGCCGCATTTGCCCCCAACACAAGCTTCTAGTATCATTCACGTTTTAGGCTGAGTCCACTCCAGGGCTATGGTGCTGCCAGAAGGTTTATGCCAGTTTAAAAATCCTGGCCTCACCGGAGCTGGAAGCTCCTGATTTACCGCATTGTAGCGTATTCCTTAATGAACAAAGCTAAGGCGTGTCTCTATATTAGACATGTAGCATGCTATTATCTATTATTTTTGTCCAAGACCGTGATAAGATGGGCTCTGATAGTTTATGATTATACAGTATTGACTTCTGGTAATGATTAGTTCAATCTATATTCGGCCAGGGTGGACTAGCGGTTATGTTCCTTGCCTCTGGTTCCGAAGGTCGCGGGTTCAAACCCGGCGGGTGTCGATGGACTTTTTAGGACGGAAAAATCCAAGGTTCAAGTCCTCCGGGAGGGACTTTAAGCCGTGGGTCCCCGAGTCTGAAAATTTTCAGGCTCGTAAAATATCCTCAAGCCTTAATACAGAGGCCTCTAAGCAAAATTTACGAAAATCAACGCCCTAGTAGTACCTTAGTGGCCTGTTAGATGTCTCGTTTGGTCAGTGTGTTGACCTTATGACATCCATGACATCTATGAGCAAATAAGGTAACTAAAAATTAACTTGGTCTAGTAACTCCTTACAAAGGAGAGGCTGTGGCTCAACAATGATCTATGCCATTATAGATATATCTATCTATAATAGCGTAGCCCATTGTTGAACCATAGCCCCTCCTTGTTATGAGTTACTACTCCAAGTTTTTTTTTAATTACGCTTATTTGACCACAGATGTCATGAATGATATGCGGTCGACCCTGGATCTTCACTTCTGCTCCCTCTTTCTGTGGTCCAAAGAACTTTGCTCATTAGGTTCCTATTCCCGACGATTTTCAAAATTCACATTTCTCTCCTTGTTCTTCTGCATGTAGATTTTTTCCCATATGGTGGGTTTGTTTGTGTTTTCTAACTGTTTTAATAATTTTGTGTTTAAATCTATTTTGTGTTTTTCTGACCAAACGTGAGCAGCTACTGCAGATTTTTCTACTCCCCCATTTTTAAAAAATCTCTTAGAAATTAGAAACAAATCTTAGAAAACTCTGCAGTAGCTGCTCACGATTGATGAGAAAAAACACAAAATAGATGTAAACACAAAATTATTAAAACAGAAAACACAAACGAACTCACCAAATGGGGAAAAAACTACACACAGAAGAACAAGGAGAAAATTATTAATTAATTTTGAAATTCCCTGGGAAAGAAACCTAATTAGAAAGTACTTTGGACCACCGAAAGAGGGAGCAGAAGTCGAGATCCAGGGCCGACAACTTGGGAAAAACCAGTCTGTAACTACTGAAGATGAGGTTAACATTCCTTGAAACACAGGTGTAACAGAAATAACGATATGAGGTGAGAATTATGCAGACAACACTTCTTATTAATATTCTTTGCTCACTCCTATACTAATAATGACCTAATTATTATTCTGTTTTTAGGGAAGTAAGTTGAATTTACCAGAGGCCTTGGTATCCATTGGCAACGGCATATAATGACTCAACTTACTTTCCTAAGGAAGAAAATACATTGACTTAATTAATAATGTAAAAATGTTTCTTTTATTTATACCAGTCCTTAAATATTCTGTATACTTTTTCACATATCTTATTGACATTGCGTATAATAGAAAATGAACCGCAGCATTCGCCGCTTCCTCTAGATTAGATTAGATTAGATTAGATTAGATTTATTTAGCCTGGTGGAGTTAAGGCCATGTGGCATTCTCTTCCACTCACCAGGACAAACATATATTACATCAGAATATAACAATCTTAATTAACTCTAATATTAAACACTAAGTAGAAATTTGATCAAAAGATAATATCTAATATATTACGATCTATAATACAACCAGTTAATATTAGTTAAAATTAAGACTAAAACTAATAATAAAACGTATACAAGCAAGGCATATTAAATTGTCCCTGTCTAGTGTATATAAAAAAACAGGAAAATAATGAGATATAGAAAACTAATTTTACGATTATACAATATTTAAAACAAAACAAATAAAATATTTGTTATTCTTAATATTATTTTCATAAATAATTAAATATATTAATATTGCTAAAAGAATACTATCAGAGAGGTGTATAAGTTAGTTTGTTATTAAATAATTCTTTAGTTTATTTTGAAGGATGTTATAGTTTGACAGTCTCTGACATAGGGCGGAAGGGAATTCCATGTTTTGGTAAGTGACACCGTAAAAGATAATTAATATTATACACTGTTATGCGGCGGGATATAATGGACAATTTGCTTATTGATTCGATTGTCAAGATTATGTGGTGTCGGATAGTCTGAATGAATCCCCCCCGGGCGTGATAAATAATTAGGCGATGATGTGTGAAGTATTTTCTAGATAAGGGATATGGAATGGACAGTTCTAGGTCGATCTCTTAGACGAAGCCACGATAATTGTTCCAGGGACTGTGTAACATGGTCAAATTTGCGAATACCACAAATAAAACGTGCGCAAGAATTATGAACACGATTAGTCATATCTGTAATTAATATGCTGTCTGAAACTGTTATTTAAAATGTCTGCCACTAATTCAGGCAACAGTAAACAATTACAGTTGTTTTATCAACGTTCCCTTGCTATCAAACAATTGAACTCTTCAAACCAAGATATAAATTCACACGAAATGTAAAAAAATTAAACATAATTATTAATATAGGAGTGAACAAAATTATATACGTAATTCGGGAAGTAAGTACATTACTAATCTCGAACTTATTTGCTAGTCCTCGCTAAAGCTCGGGTTCAAACACGTCCTCCACTGGTAATGTACTACTTACTTCCCTTTTGCGTACATAACTATTACAAGTAAAAAAAAGTTAAAATGGATCACGTCACTAACCAGCCGATACTATACAGATTTTACGTTTTTCTAGATGAATAGTGTTGTACTATATTTTTGCAATAGAAATCTACAAAGTTTGCTAGATATGCATACAATTGATTGCAGCAAGAAAATGTTCTTTGATCAAGCAGGAATTTTAATATCAAATTCCGACTTCTGCAATTTTTTAATTCCATTTTGTCCATTGGCTTCTGGTAAATTTCTTACAATACTTTATGAAAAATTTCCATTTTAATATATTTTTAATTAAAACAGATTGAAGTGGAAAAGTCAAGAGATTGTCAGAACTTCCCACATAAACTCGTTCTAATTATATTATCGACCGAGTCCATCGCTATGCTCTCTAGGCAGTTTGCTGCCTTGTCACGCAGAGGGTCCGGGTTCGATCCCCATTCAGGACAAGTTTCCTGGGCGAGGTTTATTCGGAGTTTTTCCTCACCTGTAAGACAAATTACAGGAAACTTTAAGATTCAAACGAAGCCCGTACTTCATCTGGTCATCATTATCATCATTTATCAAATTCACCTCATCAGAATGTCCGTACTTCATCTGGTCATCATTTATCAAATTCACCTCATCAGAATGTCCGTACTTCATCTGCTCATCATTATCATCATTTATCAAATTCACCTCATCAGAATGTCCGTACTTCATCTGGTCATCATCATCATTTATCAAATTCACCTCATCAGAATGTCCGTACTTCATCTGGTCATCATTATCATCATTTATCAAATTCACCACATCAGAATGTCCATACTTCATCTGGCCATCATTTATCAAATTCACCTCATCAGAATGCCCGTACTTCATCTGGTCATCATTATCATCATTTATCAAATTCACCTCATCAGAATGCCCGTACTTCATCTAGTCATCATTATCATCATTTATCAAATTCACCTCATCAGAATGCCCGTACTTCATCTGGTCATCATTTATCAAATTCACCTCATCAGAATGTCCGTACTTCATCTGGTCATCATTATCATCATTTATCAAATTCACCTCATCAGAATGTCCGTACCATCTGGTCATCATTATCATCATTTATCAAATTCACCACATCAGAATGTCCATACTTCATCTGGCCATCATTTATCAAATTCACCTCATCAGAATGTCCGTACTTCATCTGGTCATCATTTATCAAATTCACCTCATCAGAATGTCCGTACTTCATCTGGTCATCATTATCATCATTTATCAAATTCACCTCATCAGAATGTCCGTACTTCATCTGGTCATCATTTATCAAATTCACCTCATCAGAATGTCCGTACTTCATCTGGTCATCTATATCATCATTTATCAAATTCACACCACATCAGAATGTCCATACTTCATCTGGCCATCATTTATCAAATTCACCTCATCAGAATGTCCGTACTTCATCTGGTCATCATTATCATCATTTATCAAATTCACCTCATCAGAATGCCCGTACTTCATCTGGTCATCATTTATCAAATTCACCTCATCAGAATGTCCGTACTTCATCTGGTCATCATTATCATCATTTATCAAATTCACCTCATCAGAATGTCCATACTTCATCTGGTCATCATTTATCAAATTCACCTCATCAGAATGTCCGTACTTCATCTGGTCATCATTATCATCATTTATCAAATTCACCACATCAGAATGTCCGTACTTCATCTGGCCATCATTTATCAAATTCACCTCATCAGAATGTCCGTACTTCATCTGGTCATCATTATCATCATTTATCAAATTCACCTCATCAGAATGTCCGTACTTCATCTGGTCATCATTATCATCATTTATCAAATTCACCTCATCAGAATGCCCGTACTTCATCTGGTCATCATTTATCAAATTCACCTCATCAGAATGTCCGTACTTCATCTGGTCATCATTATCATCATTTATCAAATTCACCTCATCAGAATGCCCGTACTTCATCTGGTCATCATTTATCAAATTCACCTCATCAGAATGTCCGTACTTCATCTGGTCATCATTTATCAAATTCACCTCATCAGAATGTCCGTACTTCATCTGGTCATCATTATCATCATTTATCAAATTCACCTCATCAGAATGTCCATACTTCATCTGGTCATCATTATCATCATTTATCAAATTCACCTCATCAGAATGTCCGTACTTCATCTGGTCATCATTATCATCATTTATCAAATTCACCTCATCAGAATGTCCGTACTTCATCTGGTCATCATTATCATCATTTATCAAATTCACCTCATCAGAATGCCCGTACTTCATCTGGTCATCATTTATCAAATTCACCTCATCAGAATGTCCGTACCATCTGGTCATCATTATCATCATTTATCAAATTCACCACATCAGATTGTCCATACTTCATCTGGCCATCATTTATCAAATTCACCTCATCAGAATGTCCGTACTTCATCTGGTCATCATTTATCAAATTCACCTCATCAGAATGTCCGTACTTCATCTGGTCATCATTATCATCATTTATCAAATTCACCTCATCAGAATGTCCGTACTTCATCTGGTCATCATTTATCAAATTCACCTCATCAGAATGTCCGTACTTCATCTGGTCATCATTATCATCATTTATCAAATTCACCACATCAGAATGTCCATACTTCATCTGGCCATCATTTATCAAATTCACCTCATCAGAATGTCCGTACTTCATCTGGTCATCATTATCATCATTTATCAAATTCACCTCATCAGAATGTCCGTACTTCATCTGGTCATCATTATCATCATTTATCAAATTCACCTCATCAGAATGCCCGTACTTCATCTGGTCATCATTATCATCATTTATCAAATTCACCTCATCAGAATGTCCGTACTTCATCTGGTCATCATTATCATCATTTATCAAATTCACCTCATCAGAATGTCCGTACTTCATCTGGTCATCATTATCATCATTTATCAAATTCACCTCATCAGAATGTCCGTACTTCATCTGGTCATCATTATCATCATTTAATCAAATTCACCTCATCAGAATGCCCGTACTTCATCTGGTCATCATTTATGAAATTCACCTCATCAGAATGTCCGTACTTCATCTGGTCATCATTATCATCATTTATCAAATTCACCTCATCAGAATGTCCGTACCATCTGGTCATCATTATCATCATTTATCAAATTCACATCATCAGAATAACTTTGGGATTAAGATCTTTCCTGGCGCATCGTTACCATCATCATAATCCATCCTATCATTGGAGCAGCGTAATCCCTCCTTCCAGGCGCCCTAACCTCAGAAGTAGGTTACAATACGCCAATGCCAGGAAAAAATACCAGAAATACCGTAATGACAATCTGGAGCATTGAATAAAAACTATATATTCTCAACCTTGCAAAAAAATATTATTATTATTATTATTATTATTATTATTATTATTATTATTATTATTAAGCCTCTCTTTTCCAGTATCTATCCTCCAACCATAATGTAAACACACGATCACAACATAATCTCTTGCTTATTATATCGCAACATAGGACAGACATCCCATCACTCCATGTCATACACTATCTTCACCATCTCGCAACTGGAATTCCCTATCACAGGAAATCAGGGACTGCTGGACGTTAGCACCCTTTAAAAGAAATCTAAATTTGCCCTTATTTACTCTAACCTTGGCTTGATCATTAGATGTGTAAGGTACATGTATTAATTGGTGCTTCTCGTTTAATTTATAACAATAGTAATAACAATAGTAATGACGATAATAATAATGATCCTAATACTACTACTACTACTACTACTACTACTACTACTACTACTACTACTACTACTACTACTACTACTACTACTAATAATAATAATAATAATAATATTAATATTATCATATTTATCGTATAAAATGTTGTTTGTACATGACATTTACATTACAAATTTTAATATATTTTTAACTCAGTATGATAGTATAATGTATATATACAGTAATCTATACTGCCAACATTGTAGGGTTATTTGTAATTTGTGCTGGTTGAGTGGAAGAGAAGGCCTTATGGTCTTAATATTGAATATGTTTTTATAAATATAATTCCCAGAGAATAGTTACTTATAATAAAAATAACAATTATT